>CAJDSM010000863.1:3514-22347 GCA_903981925.1 Ostrea lurida | reverse complement strand
TTATTAGAAAAATATTGAAATACCATATTAGAAATATCAAAACAAAAGTGCATATCGTCTATCCTGTGTTTAGTAAACCAGAAGTGATAAAAAAAGAAACTTAGATAGGTTACATGAAGAACACCTTTTGTTTCCAACTGACAAAGCTCAAACAACATATTCTCATGACTACAATTGCATTTAGAGCGAACTTGGCATTAACTTTACATTTGGCAATCATACTTCACTCTGGCTTCTCTTTCAAAAGATGAAAGTCGAATAAACTGGGTGAGTTACACACTATAAGCAGGTGATAGTGATATACATTTGTATTACTACATAGAAAAGAAAACTTGACGATTGCAAAGTAAAGGCATCACGCTTTTCATATAATGTAGTTGTCACAGTCTGCCATTAGAGTCAATATGAAATACTGTACCTATACTGGATTCTAAAACTTCACAAACATCCTTACAAAGATACATTGTTGCATCTATTCAATAT
The DNA here is from genome assembly GCA_903981925.1 of Ostrea lurida. NCBI lineage: Eukaryota > Metazoa > Mollusca > Bivalvia > Ostreida > Ostreidae > Ostrea > Ostrea lurida. The sequence goes on along the minus strand of CAJDSM010000863.1, from coordinate 21,864 downwards.
TCAAACAAGCCCCAGTCTTGCTCCTGACAAAAATATTGACAGCTGTAAAGGACACACAGCAAACGTATTGGGCAAAAACGTATGCCGTACGTGGTGTAAATTAAATGTGGATTCTAAAACCTTTTAAAGAACTTCTAGATAGTAAACCTGAAATCCCAGAACTTTTTCAGATCAACAACATCAAAACGTATAACTTTTCAACTCTTTACATGACCATTATATTATATATCGATTATAAATTAAAATTATAGACAGATGCTTCTTCAGCAAAAATGGAAAAAAGAAATATTCATATCTCGTAAGAAAGTAAAGAGAATTCATATCTCGTGATCAAAACAAATTATTTTGTCAAACTTCACAGTGATTCTATCAAACTTGACTCTGATTATCCGCACAAGTACTCTATTTGATATCAAAGCAATGCTGGACAATATTTTTGTATTCTTTGGTGGTCAAGTCTTTCAACAATATGTTGGAATTCCAGTGGGTACGAAATATCCCCCTTTGCTAGCTGACTTGTTTTTATATTCTTCTACATGAGAAGAACAAATCTAGCTCAAGCGATGGTCTTTAATTCGACATTTCGACACATCAACAACGTTTTATCTATTATAAATAAATTTTATTAATATGTAGATTCGATATATCACAGAGAACTAGAAATGAAAGAAATCACATAATCATCGATTACTGTCTTGCACTTAGATATTTCATTGCACATAGACACAGCAAACTAACAACTCATCTTGATTTCAGCTTCACCATCGTCAACTTCCCGTATATTTGTAGCAACATCCCATCATCACCTGCATAAGGTTTTACGTCTCTCAAATGATTAGATACGCAAGGGTTTGTTCTGCAGATAACTTGTTTTTAACTGCAAGCTACTTGCATGCAAGTTTTTGTTGTAAGGGTTTTAACAGTCAAATTTATAGCAAACATTTCGCCAATTATGTGGTCGTTATAACGATCTAGTTTGCCCATACAACCTGCCATTGGGTCAAATGTTGTCTGACGTGTTCAACAGCAATTGTTAAGCCGTCCTTTATACACAGATTATGACTACAGATTACTCCGTTACCTGATCAAGACCAGTCGACTGGGGGATGCTTACACCTCATAGGCACCTGATCCCACCTCTGATGTATACATAGGGTGGGGGTATTTTCTCAACTCCTGTTTTGTATTATGTTTGAAAATTACAGAGATTGATCACTGTTTGTTATTTTTTGCTTTTTCATTTTCATTTCTTCTAGCTTCAAAAGCACGCCGTAGAAGCATAACGATATTAAAACAAAAACAAAAAAATACACCAAAGAACAGTGACCAATTTCATAATTCTTATAAGGAATACAAAACTGAGAATTGGGGAAATATGAATCCCTGGACAGACAAGAGGTGATATCAAGTTCCTAGGAGGAGCAAACATCCCCTATTGATAGGTCACACTAACCGTTAGTAATTTATCTTTATCGTGTAAAGGGAGTAACTGGTAGACAAAATCAGCAGGGAAAAACAGTCTTACAACTGCTATGAAACACGTCACACAGTATTCTACCGACATACAAATTGTTTTTGTGAATATATTTTTTATAACGACCATAAAATTTGACAAATGCAACTCTAAGCAAGACTGTTGAAACACATACACATCAATTCTTTTATCAGTACTTTCCATCGATCTTGCATCTCGAATCAGTTCAGAGATATGAAGACAATGATAAGGTAATGATGTAATATTGCTAAATAGATATGGAGAAGTTGACGAAGTTTGTCATTCACGTCTATGTTTAGTAGAATATCCGAGCAGATGTGAAAGACATAATCACTTAATTGTGGACGCTTTCTAAACGATTAATTACTCCGTGATCTCTCTGTTGATCGCTGTATAATATGTAGTAGACAGACGGGAGAAAGATCTGGTACACTCAAAAAATATACGTATATCAACATTGTGAATTTACACGATGTTAAGTGATCCAATCCATACAACTGGTAATGAAAAGAAACTTACAGGTACCGTCTTTTTACTATTGCGATTTTATTATCTTCTATCATAAAACAAATAACCAGCGCATTACATCTTTTCCTTGCCTCTCATTCGTTTATATAAAGCAGAGATAAAACAACTATTGTTGAATGTACGCCATATTTTAATATCCGAATCATCTCGATTTTGCCATATATCAAATGGGACAACATTTGTTCATAAATCATGTAGTTGGAACTTTACCCATATCCTCTTGTTAATGTTTATGTTCATGTTCATGTTCATGTTCATGCTCATTTCCATGTCCATGGTCATGTTCATACCCAATCAAGAATCCAGAAAAGTGGGTATTATACGAACTTCCGGGATAATCGGAGGCACCTTTAAGCTCACTGAACTCAGCTGGAGCTTTGGCTACCATCACATGAACTTGGTCGCCTGCTTCAAGCTCCACCACAGTGTTCTCAGATCGCTTCATCCATTTACCCTCCCATTCAATGAACAAGAAACCGACAATTTTACTACTTTTCATTATATGAAATTCCAGGTAATCATTCGCAACTTCTGGAGTAAGCATGCCTATTGTTAGTGTAAAGGAATAAATGCCCTTGACGGGGGCGGTAAAGATGCCCAGTGTACCGTTGTAGGCACCGCCCTTGTTGAGCATTACATTGTTGAACATCACCATGCTTCTATTGGTAAGTTTGACAGAGGAAGTAATACCCGCAAGGAACGAAACGTGGTAACTGGTATCTGTAAAACAAAAATTACCTGAATTACAGTTAGAGCAAATATTCAGTTGATGGAATTTAAGCTTCAAGATAGCAAGAGTAAATTTATGGACCCAAATAATACTAAAATGTAATTAAGTGCATAACTCCTTGTCTTAGAATATTCTATCATTCTGACAAAAAAAAAACCCAATCTGTTATGTTAATCCCAAGAAATAAATGACTGTTTTAAAACGTGAGGGACAATAGGAAAAATAGATTTTCTAATGCTTTTGCCTTGATATCTCCTCATAAATACATAGCTGTAGTAAACAATGTAGGTATGGATACCAATATGGTACGTCTGTTTCAACGAACATGAAAATTGAATGTCAATATGATAAGTAAACTTCAGTTTCGAAAATACATGAGAGTATGAACTGCATCACGTCACATTCACAAACGTTTCACGAAAATGCTAACATGCCTCACGAAGTAAACCAGCGTGAATCGTAGAAATTTATAATCTTATATATTTTCAACAATCGAATATATTTTTAAGTATTTTTCAGAAGCATTATACGTAATTACAGTAATTTGTGTATTTTAGCGTTCATTTTATATGATAAGTAGGTTTTAAAATCATTATAAAATTATGCAAATCGAAAAAATAAATCAGGTAAATGAAGTTTTCATTTCCATTTCCTTTTAGAATTCATAATGATGAATTTGGGATACAGTAAGATTAAGTCCTGTATAATTTTCAATGTTTTTTATCGTAGAGGACAGCTATTTGTTTTTACCCCTAATTAGAATCACTAAATGATATAAAATAGCACCTTGCTACAAAAGAAGTTTGTAAGCCCCAGAGACCTTCCCATTCCTCCGAACCCATACCCCAACAAGAGTATAGATATCAGAGAAGCAGAGAGAGAGAGAGAGAGAGAGAGAGAGAGAGAGAGAGAGAGAGAGAGAGAGAGAGAGAGAGAGAGAGAGAGAGAGAGAAGAGAGAGACCTTGTACTTATGCATGGGACCTCTACTTTTTTATACAATAATTATAACGTTAATCTTGTACGGTAAAATTTTGATGCACCCGATGCGCATTTCGACAAAGTATGTCTGTTCAGTGACGCTAATACCAAAATGTTGGAAATTCGAAACATGTAATTAAAAAATTGAAGAGCTCAAAAAGTTGGAGCGCCAAAGACTGGAGCCATATACGTCGAAGCATTAGAGCTATACCCGAGGGAGGCAAGCATTAATTTTGAAAAAGAAATCTAATAAAATTTAATTTTACCACTACAATTAAATATATCTATGCAAGTGATAAATATGGCTGGTCATTATTTTTACTAGTAAATTTATTATGATGCTAGGACAGGATCACCATTACAGGAGAGATGTATTCGATGCTTTTTCTGATAAGTCCTGCTCTGAAAATGTCGTTTCTAGACAACTTTTGCTCAATGTAAAAGTTTTGCAGAAAATATTAGCAATATCTTTACCTTTATGCAGCTCTTTCATCTCATTTTCCAGAGTATGGAGGCGGACTTCCATAGCAGTTTGCTGATTCTTAAGACAGTTGTCGAAATCGTATAACTTCATAGAACAGGAGTTCCTGTCCGAACACGAGGAACCCGCTACGGTGAGGACGAAAAAGCTTAACAGAAAACACAGGGGACCCATCTCTGTAGTGAACCAAATCTTGGATGTCAGGTCTCCTTATTTCTTTTATTTATATAGTGGCTAGTTCGCTCTAGTATGTAATTATTTTTACATTGTTCTTTTCAGCCTCTTAAGACATAATTCCGTACACTCAAAACTTTTAGTAGATAATATCATTCACAATGAAGTTTTTTATCGTCATTACGTATCTGGATTAGCTACATCCTAATTCATTACTATAAGTTAACGTATTATGTGACCTAAATGATTTCTTAAGTGGAATATATTGTATCGTAGATGTAAGGTCACCCAACTACAAATTTGAAGTGTACATGAATCTTGACCTATAACGATGTCATACTCTCATTGACTTATCGGTTATTCTCAGGTCATTGCTTTGAACACATTTCATTGTGTAAAATGTACAAGGGTATTGACTGTAAGATTTTTAAACACGAAGTAGGCCAAAACACATGTCAAAGTGTATTCAATTTGAATGATATTTCAATATAATCATTTTCTCGTATCTGAAGGATCCCATGGGAAATTATTGCATTCTCTTATGAATATATGAAACGTAGAATTTTGATCTCTGAAGAAAATTATTTTGTTGCTATGTTACTTGGTAGGATGAGGTAAATGTTTACATTATGTTCTTTTACGTATTGGATTTGATTGTGTATATTACTACTAAACAACATTTGGTTCAAACAATACTATTTATAAAAATTGATATCTTTGCACATCTTGCAGGTACATGTAGTTTGAAAATAGAAAATGCAGAAAAAATCAAGCTATTAGTGTTGACAACTTCTGATGAGTCCATTGATCTTAACAATGTATTTGTTTCATTTAAACCTATCAACTTGATAGCATGTTTTCCATCAATTCTATACGAAATATTCGTATATTTAAAGCATAAGATGAAATAATTATAAACTAGCTAACCCGAATATATTTACAGAAATAACTTTTCATGTGTCATATATCCCGGGTTAGAATAGGTCCTCTGCACCCCTTTGCTTGTCGTAAGAGACGACTAAATGGGGCGGTCTTTCGGACGAGACCGCAAAAACCGAGGTCCGTTCACAGCAGGTGTGGCACGATGAAGATTCTTCCTACTCAAAGGCCATGAGCGCCTAGCATAGGCCTAAATTTGCAGCCCTTCACCGACAAATGGTGACGACTCCATATTCTCGGGAGGGACGTAAAACAATATACAACCAATCAACATCATGTGTCATATTAACATTTATAAACATATGTTCTTCTATAAGTCAAATGAATTCGTCAAAAAAGGTATATAAACCCAAGTTTAATCTTGGGGTTTTCTCATTACGTGAATTTTTTGTAAGGATTTGGCCTCGCTTATTCATTTACACATTTATCTGTCTGTAACGTGTAATAGTTACACTCGTCGTTGGTTAACTTATATGATTCAGAGACTTTACCGCACCGCTAGAAAAGCTAGCTGACTAGAGAAGGAGTATACTTTCAGCAATATTCAGTTAACAGTTCTGTATTCAGTTAAAAAAAATTAAAATGTGTACCGATTTCTAAATTCTTTTTTTCCAACGGCGGTATCTATGACCAAATGTGTTTTAGACCCGTGCAATTTGTTTAGCATTATTCATGAAGAAAAGATTACAAACCACGATGAAAACTGTTCGTTATAGAATTTAAAAGAAAAAAGTCGATTTTTTGACATTTCTTATGACATTACCCTATGGAGAACTATTAAAAAGATTCACAAAGCATCTTGTTTAACATCCTAACTTTTGTACAATGTGTACATGTAATTGCTTTTGTTGACAAGGGGGCCGAATCTAATAGCTACTTTACCTCATCCTTTGTTGCCACTTCAAATTCTCGTCATTTTGCTCACTTTCAATTAGCAATGAACAAAATGCCATTATCATTGAAGAGCTATAATTGATGATTTTATCTCAGAAGTTTGATCTACATTTAGATTGTTTATAATTGACCTCTTATAAGTATTGTTTTATAATTGTCCTCTTTTAGACTTCATTTTAACATTTATTCCTAATATTCTAAAATGCTAGTACATGGTTTGAGGTCAGGATGTCCTACGATAATGGCAAGGTTAAATTGTATGACGCACTAATTAGCACTTGTATTTCCTTTTAATTAAGATGACTTACGGTCGTTGAAAAAGTAAAATGTGCTATTCATGAATTTTTCCTTCGTCAATTATTTTCACTTGATATAAAAACAAAGAACTTGATAGCTTGCCAATATGGATAAAACGTTTACAATGATTATGTACATGTATTAGACACTTTAACATACAAGTGTACACCATTGCTCTTCTGTGTTTGATAAATCAAAAGTGATAAAGGAATTAGATAGTATACATGAGAAATATGTTTGGCTCCAGTTGACAAAGTTTTTACCAACATACTCTTGCCTTTCATTGTAAGACTCATTACTGTAACTGTAGTTTAAACGAACTTGTCGTTGATTTGGTGACCCTACTTACTATATAATCCAACTTTCCTTTCAAATGATGAAATTCTTCAAAATTAAACTTTAATATGCTAGTTAATGGGAGAAATGAATATGAGTTACCGTAACTATACTGGGTTCCGAAACTTTACAAAACCCCTACCAACAAAGTTATATTGCTGGATCCAGTATATTTTCTGAAAAACCAAGAAAAATGTCTTGATGTGGTCTTCAACTGACACTTTTCCTCACAAAATTTTTGACGGCCGTGAAGGAGAAACTTCAAACTTATTATTTCATAGCAAATGTCAGAAACCGTGTAAATAATATGTGGATTCTGAAACATTCGAAGGCATTTCTAATCAATTTTGAATGGTAAAACATTTTTCGAATCAATAACATTATAACTTGTCAACATTCCCCATGGCCAATCCTTACAATGAATAAAAGATTATGCCTTTTAACACCATGGAGGAAAGGTTCTTCTTAAATAATAATACAGCAAGGAGATATTCACATCTTGTGTTCAATGATTCTTAAAGTTACTTTGCTAACCATCACTCTGAATCTACGTACAAAATGCTGGAATTCCTCATTGACAATATTTTTATAGTCTTCGGTAATCAGGTTTTCGAATGGTCAGTTCGGATTCCCATGGGCAGGAATTGTGCTGTTTCTATTAGGTTTTTTTTCATTCTTACGAGGCGCAATTTATTCAAAATCTCCTACATGTAAAGAAAAATGTCTTGATGTGGCCTTCAACTGATAATTAGAAATATTGCTGTATCATTTTATCTGTAAGCAATATTCACATCCACTCATATGTCGGTTTATTATTATTCGAAATCTTAGTTTCTCACATACAAAAAGGCGAAGTTAACATTGTGTCAAACGTAATCATAATCCAAAAAACATATACAAAATCGAGTGTAGGGCAACACGGACCTCCGACAAAAGCGAAGGTAGGATCAGGTGCCATGGAGGAGTAAGCATCCTCTGCTGACCGGTCACACCCGCCGTGAGCCCTTAGTCGAAATAAAGTAAACGGGATCTGTTTCATAAATACACGTAGAAATGTTATTGAACATTGAAGTTAAAGTCAACCTAGCACTTCAATTTCATGACAAACGAGATAACATCAGGTTTTTCACCGTCAAATTTCAATATTTACTGAGTATATAGCAATATTTCATCATGCCCTGCACGGGACGTTCATGTCTCAAAACTGAAAGGGAATGATCTGCTTATGGTACGTCGAGACTGGCTATACTGATCAATCAGTTAAAGTGTCAGGGGTTTCAAGAGCTTAGATCAAAATCAGCATTTTGCAAATTGTATGATATATTTTTAAAACGATCTGATTTACCAATACAACCTGTCACTCAGTGAAATAATTTATACCAATTGAGGCCGTTTTGCACACTGATTTTTACTACAGATTACTCCATATATCGAGATTTAGATAGGGCTCATGGTGGCTCGTGACCGGTCAAAAGAGGATGCTTATTCCCCCTAGACACCCGTACCCACATCTTGTATACCCAGGGATCTGTCAGTTTGCTTTACTGTACATTTTGTTTTCCTTATAGAAGTTGTGAGATTGATCACTGTTCGTTCTCTTTTCATATGACACCGCCCTTGTTCTGTGTATTTCCCAGTAATATAAATCCTACATATACAATGCAATATCGACAAAAATCAGATATGTCTGGATGATTAAACACAATGTGTGCAGTACCAAACAGATGGTCTTCAATTTTATGCCTACCCAATTACGTTAGATCTAGCATGTTTATAACTTTATATTATTTTAGTGTTGATGAACTTTGCATGACATGTGTTGTATATCGTTCGGGACAACAAGACCTCTTCACTCCAGACATCACATGATCGTGGTCAGCACATAACAAATACATTAGTCACTCGACTAAACATTGAACTGCATCCACGTACTAATTATTTTGTGTTGTAACGTTGGGAATTTGAAGAGGTATACTAATCACATCACTACTAGTATTTTATTGGGGCATCTAAAACAAGTGTTTAGTGAACATAGCATGTAGACCATTAGATGGCGCAGGGTGTGTAGAGAATGGTTTTAGGTTTGTTTTTTTTTAATCTAATTCCATTTCAAAAATGGGTTATGTCTTGAAAACCCCATTAATTAATACATGTAGTCATCAAAATTGGTTCAACATATCGTTTAATAAAGATCGATTGATTGATTATTTATTGTTTTCCCACCGAGAATATTTCACTCATATGGAGATGTCACCAATGCCGGTGAAGAGCTGCAAAATTTAGGCCTATGCTCGGCACTCAGGGCCTTTGAGCAGGGAGGGATCTTTATCGTGCCACACCTGTTGTGACACGGGCCTCGGTTTTTGCGGTCTCGTCCGAATGACCGCCCCATTTCAGTCGCCTCTTACAACACGCGAAGGGATGCTGAGGATCTATTCTAACCCGGATCCCCATGGTCTACCTAAGTGCTTTCAAAATAAATACATGCTATCATATGTAAGTATAGGTAATGGGGTGATTTTTAAAAAGTATACATACATGTGATAGTTACTTACATCATCTTTAAAGAATCAATCGTCATTTTTTTCTACTAAAGTTGCAAATAAAAATTAGAATAACAATAAGATGGACTTAGATTTGCTCAAAACAGTACCCCTGGATAAAGGATGTGACTTCAATCCACTCTAGTATTCAGCAAATTTGGCGTAATTTTCAGAAACCATAATCATGGGCTTTATATCTAGAAGTAGAAAATAACATTTCATATTTCATATAACAAGACATTTCTTTTAGACATCAAGGCATTACCTTTAAACTTTTTTGCCGCTAGTTTTTTTTTTAAATTTCAAGGTGTTTTAATTACTATAATTTCATTTATTCTGTTAAAAAATATATATCTAACAATGCTAAACATTTTACTACGTGACCTTGATAATGATCATGAACTTTATTGTCAAAATATTTATTATTGGCTAAAACATTTGTTAAGCAGGTGATGGAGTATGTAGAAATCTTGCTCAGAACTCTCATTTGTATCAAATCAATACCATTGTCCTTCACCGTAAAAACTGAATATCTTTAAAAAAAACTTGATTATTACAAAGTCTTTTAAAAGAGTTTTGAAATAATGGATTTAGTTTATGATATAGTTCTCTATCGCCTTATTGCAGATTGATATTGACCTTCAAATCTGAAAATGTAAATGAATGTTTTTACCCTTCTTTGAAGGTAAATTTCATGTTAAAAACTTTTTTTCAAGTACTAAAGTTGATTCCTTTGATGTTGACTATGGTGTTTAATCAGGTTTATAACAAATGTTTTTCAAAACAATTGACCTTTGGTATAATATTAGAATTGGGAGCAAGAGATAAAACATAATTGTTAGTTTTGTATCAAATCTCGGAATAAATGATGAAAATCATTACTAGTATTTTATTAAAATTTGGAGTAAGGGATAAAAACATAAGTATAAGTTTTTATTAAACCTTGGAATAAACATTGAAAATATTGTGTTAAAATTTGGAGTAAAGGATAAATAAAACGTTTAACTAAAATCAATATTTGAAAGGATTTTATGAACGCATTTTACTATTTTCATCGGTAAGACCTATCTTACAGTACTAAAGAATTTGACCACGTGACATTCTACTTGTTTGGAAAAAATTGCTAACAATTGCAGATATTATCAAACTTCAAATGTGAATTGCATTACGATGTAACCATCTGTCGAACTATCAAGTAAATTGAAGAGACGTGTTTGCCAACAGATCTATTACATATGTTGCTATTATTTACTTTTTGTGATTTACAGCAATTTGAGTTTTTCCTTGTGTAAACCTTCCAAGTCATAAATCTTGCATTGCTGTTTGGATTGGTGCACGTATAAAATGGATCGGTTATTTGATGTGCAGCACTGCAATCACTACATTACGATATGATTGTGTTAATGATTTTGTGCTTTGGTGTATTTTTTAGTGTTACCGAAGGAAAGACAAAAGGTATGTAAAATGTGCACATGGATATATATTCACGATACACTTAGAGACTATGTTAGGAACTATTTCACGAGAAAAAGTTGTTTTTTATCATTAAAATAAAGTGGAAATCAAAAAATAAGACTCACCTAAGTAGTGCTTTAATAACAGTGGCGACATCTGAAAAAAAAATCTTAAAAGTTTTTAATTCAACATTTTATGGTATTATCGGAATATAGTTAGTCTTAATCCGTATAGATTCTCTGTGTTAACAAAATGATTTGATTTTCCAAATTAAAACAACTGATTCTGTCTTTTAATTTGATTTCTAATTGTTTATACTTTTACTTGAAATAATGGGATTGAGCTACAGGTCATGCCTAAATATACCCTCTCCAAAATAAAATTGATTAGAGGTGTTTTTCAGCCTGTGTCCATGGGTCGTTTAGTCCACATCCAACTGAATGCACCATGTATCAGGTATGTGTCCATGGATACCAAATGAACATGACGTGTGTTTACGGGACTGCGTGGGATCAGAAAAATTCCTCGTGTGTAGACGCTGCAAAGGCAGGATGTGACATCAAAGAGAAATCATCTGGTAACAATCTGTAATGATACAATGTAATTTATGAAAAATGAAACTTTTTAACATTCTGATGAAGATAATCTTTCACAGCAACTATTCATTTATCACTTTACTTATTATTCATATTAACTTCCAATATCTATGTGTAGCAATGTTCCATTACTACCTGCATTTGGTGTTTTGTCTCTGAAATGATTTGATCTGCAAGAGCTTGTTCTTCGCATGATCACTTTTTAATCGAGGCAGGCTACAGTTGATATGTTGATGCTACATGAGTTTCAACAGTCTCGTTTAAAGTCAGAGGTTTTTTTTTTAATTCTATTGTCGTTATAACGATTTATTTTATCAATACAATTGATCATTAGGTCAAATGTTGTCTGACGTGCTTCATACCTGAACTAATTGTCAGATATTTCATTATATACTGATTTCGGCCATAAATTACTTCCTTTACCTGATCACAATACAGGGCTTACGGCGAATGTGACCGGTCAACAGGAATGCTTACTCCTCTTATATAGGCACTTAATCCCACCTCCGGTATATTCAGGATTCCGTGTTTACCAAAATTTGTATTCCTTATAGGAGTTATGATAATAGCTTTATTTTCTCATTGAATAATTAGTAATATAACTAGAATTATACTTATTTTCAAGGTTCGTTTTCGTGCCCCTCTACCTTCGGCGAGTTCCCCGACCCCAAGGACTGTACGAAGTACTACGTATGTTCTTATGGAACGGCAACATCGAAGCAATGTCGCAATACTACTGGATGGGACTCAAAGCTGAAGTTGTGCAATCACCTGAGTAATCTGCCAAAGTGTCGCCCGTAATCCCGGTCCTAAAGTCACCAGGGCGGTTTTATCTATTCCTTTTGGCTCTTTTCAAATCTCTAATGGTATATTTTTTTCGAAATAAAATTATGAACAGTTGGGATTCTAATCAGAGCATTTATGTATCAACATACAAACAAAATACAACATGTACCTGTCAATCATTAAAAATTTATGAAGTTTTGCTTCCCAGCGAGTAGTACAAAATAACTTTACATATACATGTACATGTATATACAAATATATAGAGGATATTCAATGTTTTGTTGGATAGAGAATTTATTTCACGAGACAGGTATTTTTTTTTTCACGAGTACGCAGAATGAAAAATCCTGTCTCACGAGCTTGAAATAAATTATCTATCTAACAAACGAAAACATTGAATTTTCTATTTATTAATTTTCTTCATTTTTAGCTGTCCCAGCCCTCTTGTACATAGACTTTGATGCAATACATTTTATAGAAATTGCTACGTAGGATTCGCATTAGAAACATATCGACAAAACCGAGAAATCACCATTTCGGTATTTCATGTAATTTATTGATCATATCTTATGAAATACAAATCGATACATGTAACTGCAATGCATGTACTATGAAAGCACAAGATTGGACTGAGTCATTACGAATCTAGCCCGACATCCCTAAAAGATGTCCTGTACCAGGAGAAAACCTAAATAATTTGCGGCTTTTGCTTGATTAAAGTTTTAAACTACATTATAACTCACCATAAAAAGATAACATGCAACATTGTCGCTAATTTTGGGAAAACCCATTGGAGATGTAAACAAATCACAAAATGTCTACCGATGACGTGACGTTATCTATTACAAGCCGTGACGTATTTTATGAATCGATAGGTGGATCTAACAATCCTATAAAGTGAAAATTATATTATTTTGGGATATTCAAATAAGAAAACCCATGAATATTTATTAAATATAACGTAAAATCAAGGTAATCATTATTATTGCGGATGGATATTGCGGCAAGTAGACCGGAAATTGTTATTTTCTCACTGTGAAAATAACACTTCCACTGCTAAAAATGTAATAAATGTAAACATGCAATATAGCAACGGAAAACAACTTTAAGACATGAATCAATACAAGCAAGTACATTGTGTCAAACGTAATTCATAATGCCAAATAACATCATATCAAAATCGAGTGTAGTGGGCAACACGGACCTCCGACAAAAGCGAAGGTCGGATCAGGTGCCATGAAGGAGTAAGCTTCACTCCTTGCTGAACGGTCACAGCCCGCCGTGAGCCCTTAGTCGAAATAAAGTAAACGGGATTACCCGTAGTAAATCTAGTAGGAAAATGACAGTCTAACAAGGTATGAAACAAATCAGTCAACATATGACTTAGTGATAATTTGTAATCGCAAACAAGGTCATTATAGCGACCGTAGAATTTGCGAAAATGATGACTTTAAACGAGATTCGTTATAACCCTGCATCATCAACTTTTTGTTAGTAGTGACCTCGCTTTAAAAAGTCCGCATCGCATAGCATGCTCTTGCGTATCGAATCAACTGGGAGATATACACACCATAAGCAGTGATAGTGGTATATTACTACATAGAAAAGGAAAGTTCCGATTGCAAAGTCAAAGTCATCACGCTTTATCATATAATGTAGTTGTCAGTCTGCCATTAGAGTCAATGTTAAGTAAAATATCAAATATGAAGCAGATATGTGTCAGATTCTGTGGTGTCCTTGTATGTCGAGTTCTTCGGGATATTATCAAATGGACATAATTGTGAAAATGATGATTGTAATTGATAGCACATCATCTATATACCTATATGTAGGTTGAAGGACACGGCAAGTTTTTTTGTTTTTATCCCGTAACGTTTCTGTAACAATTCTGCTTCATATGAATACAAAAATTAAGTCTGCCAATAAGGGGGCACAATTAGTGCCCATAGGAATACCTACGGATTGTTGGAGACCTGGTCTCCAAAGACTACATAAATATTATCTATAAGAAACCCAAGCATTGCTCTTAATATCTACTTCAGAGTACTTGTGTGGGCAATCAGAGTGTTTCTAAACAAATATGTGTCTTGTTTCCCAACGGCTAGAAATCGTATTTTCGGGTGCCGTTTTTTTTAAAAAGCAATTATCTATATCTGAAAACCTAGATTTTAAATTTATCGTGAGGAATCGCTTGTGTAAAGTGTGGAGAAATCATACGTTTTGATGCAGTCATTTTTGAAAATTCTGTGATTTTAGTTATCAAAAGCTCTTTAGAGTTTTTAAGATCCACATCTGATTGACACCACTTCTGGAATATGTAGTGGAACAGTATCTCTGAAGAGATTCTTTGATAGCTGTTAGTAGTTTAGTCAAAAGTAGAGAAAGAGGCTTGGTAGAGCACTTACTGGAGCCAGCGATGTATCTTTGTTTGTAGGTTTTTTTTATGCCAATTTCGGAATCCAATAAAGGTATGTAATTCAAATTGATCCTGATTCTTCGGAATATTGAAAGTGTTTAAAACAGAAAGGTGATTTTGAAGAATTTCATCTTTTGTGAAATTCTTAGAGTGTAAGTAGGTATTCCCAGATGTTGAAGTAAACCCTAGTTCATTTAAAAGACAATTATAATAGTAACTTTTACAAACAAAACAATGTTGTACTAGCTTTATCAGCTGGAACCAGTACAAAATTTTCATGTAGTCTATGTACTCATTTACCACTTCTGGTTTCTTAAAACAGAGGGAAATAGTACGCATCTTTCCCCGTTAAATGGTGAACGGGATTTTAATAAACTCCGAATACTGTTTTATCCATTCAGACAAAGTGTCAAGCTCCTCTCCCTCAGATTTGTCAGCGTCTGGCGATTTCTTCCACAGAATTCATGATAGTCATGAAATTATGTCGCCATTTAAATGAAGCGAGGTTCTCGAAATTTAGGACCTTTCAAAATAAAGGGACTTGAGATCCTCATTTGGACTATATTTATATCCCCGTAAATATGACTAGCGGGACTAAATTAAATGAGGAAGAGGAACTGTACACTTAGGAGGATTCCGTTGTAATTGTTCATATCTAGGACACTGCAACGTCTGTTTGTATTAAATAACTTGGATGCGATAGTGGAATTATATCTATATGAAATACAAGGTGTGATTTCATCTTAAAGTAAGGCGGAATACAGGACTGTACTTTTTTTATGGTTGAGGATGTTGTTAATGTTGACAGCATCGATTCCCTTTATTTTCAAATTTGAGATGTAGGAATCGGCGAAGTTTCTGGATCACACTCATCAATTAATACGAGTGAACAAAGTCTGTGATGAGCAACATCCCCAATTATATAATCAAGTCTTGTATTCCGGTGTTGAGGAATCCAAGTAGACTTTACCTTTAGTTTTTCTTGTAATTCATACAAAATTTTCAAAGGGACAGAGGTAAGTTTTGGTGGCGAATGTTGGGGGACCCATGGTTTATTCATGAATGGTAAAAGAGAGTCAAAGGAAACATCATGTATTATAGGTTTGTTGTACGAACGATGTCCATGACTACGTTTACGTCTTAGGTTGTTTGGTAAAAAGTAACAAATGCATGTGTTTAAGCAACTTGCAATGTATATCAAAGTATCTAAATAGAATGGTTAAAATGCAATAGAAAGTATTCAAGAATGAAAATATATCTGTCAAGGTAAGCATATAAAGAAGTTGTAGTGGATAGAAAAAAAACCCACAAAATTAATGTTTTTTAAGATAGAAGGTAAGCATCCCATCGACCGAGTATGGTTATGATGTGTAATCAAAGTGAAAGTAATTGATCAAGAGATAGGTCCCCCATCAATATTCCTATACTAGTTATGTGATTCTTCAATGATATAGAGCCATTAAACTTCAATTTGACCTCAGGAAATGTAAATAATGAACTTTCAGGTGAACCCAATTACTCACGCGCAGTCCGCCTAACCCCTCATTTCAGGGTTATGTAGTAGCCTAAATTGTTATCAATCTCTTGATCGATTACACGTGAACTAATAATCACCACAGTATAACAAGTGAGGTCCCATGTGATACCCTAAACACTAAACGAAAGCAGAAGTCCGTTTATTCATACCCTCATACTAATTTAGTGGAACTTTTAGCATCCCCTTGCGTGTCGTAAGAGGCGACAAATTGGGGCGGTCCTTCGGGATGAGAACGAAAAAACCGAGACCACCGGTTACAGCAGGCTGTGGGCACGAAAAAAAGACCCCTCCCTGCTCAAAGCCCTGATGCGAACTAGGCCAATTTTGCAGCCCTACACCGGCAATTGTGACGTCTCCCATATGATGAATACTCGATGCGGACGAAAACAATAAAGTAATCAATATAAAATGGCGAAGTAACAAAGTAGGAAACGTAATCAATATCCCAAAACACACATACAAAATCGAGTTACGGCAACACGGACCTTCGACAAAGCGAAGGCAGGATTCAGGGCCATGGAGGAGTAACAGTCTCTGCTGACACGCACACCCGCCATGAGCCTGTAGTTCGAAACAAAGTAACGAGGGTTAAACCCTCGTCAAATCTAGTATAAAACATATGACTTAGGATATAATTTGTCAATCGCAAAACAAGGTCATTGTAGCAGACCGTAGAACTTTGCAGAAATGATGACTTTAAACGAAGACTTCGTTATAACCCTGAACATCAACTTTTGTTAGCAGTTGGCCTCGCTTTAAAAAAAAAATAATCATACGCATGGCAGTGCCTTTGCGTATCGAATCAACTGAGAGAACTAAACCCATACAGTGAATAGTCGTACATTACTAATCAAAAAAAGGGAAAGTTGAACAACTGCAAAGTCAAAGTCATCACGTTTATCATATAATGTAGTTTGTCTCTTCTCATTAGTCAATATTATAAATATCCAAATAAGAGCACATCTGTCAGATTTTCTGTGGGTGTCCTTTTTCAAGTTCGTTCAGGATATATCAAATGACATTAGATGTGAAAATTATGATTGTTATTTTGTAGACATCGTCCTATATAAGTAGGCTGAAGGAACGGCAAGTTTTTTTTTTTTTATCCGGTAACAGTTTTTTTGAACAATTCTGCTTGTATTGAATATATACAATAAGTCTCCTAGCAAAAGGGGCACAATTAGTGCCATAGGTACCACAGATTGTGGAACATTGGTCTCCAAGAGACTACATAAATATTATCTATAAGAAACCCAAGCATGGCTCTTAATATTACACTTCAGCAGTACTTATGTCGGCAATCGGCAGGGTTTGTGACAAAAATATGATATCTTGTCCCAATGACCGAAAACTTGTGATTTCGGGTGCCGTTTTTGTTCAAAAAGCAATCAAACCTACATTATCCCCATATAAGTGAAATTCACGTTCAGGTGAGAACAATTTCTTACATACTCTGCGAAGCCTGACCATCTTTTATATACATGTATTTCTTGATCACTTTTGTTTCATTCGATTATTCTAGATATTTGATAGTGAAACTCTTAAAAGAGACCCCACTCTTGAAGCACCACCAGATGGTACTCTTACAGACCAACACTGGGGGTGGAGGATGAATGTCCAAAGTGTTTCATGGACTCTTCAAGAATGAAGCTATTATTCTCTATGTGTACAATTTGGGATACATAACTGTGATATGCCAATTAAGCTATTTAAACGAGGTAGATTGCGCATGAATTTGTCATTTACATGTATCACAATTTAATTGATTTTATAACTTTCAGTACTTTGATTCGAGAAAAGGGGTAAACACAGACACCGGGGTATCATCTGTTGACCGCTCACACACTCTAAGAGTCTTCTATCTGATCAGATAAATGAAATGACCGGAAGTCAACACAAGGTCATTCTAATATAACACACAATTTCAAGAACAAACTGGTATTAATCAAATTTAATTCATGAAAAACTATGCATACTTATTACAATAAAGATAATTACATAAATGTCTAGTTTGTATAATGCAAATATAACAGCAACTACATAATGAAAGCGTGATATTATTAGTAGGATCGGCGAAGCAAATATTACAGGTTTTGGACGGCACTAGGCCACTGGGGTAACAGGCGATGTCTACTTTGGACGGCACTAGGCCTCGGTGGGGTAA
>CAJDSM010000861.1:0-22368 GCA_903981925.1 Ostrea lurida | reverse complement strand
AGGTAAATTTCAACTGACTGACAGTGGTACACAGACCAGGTAAATTTGAGGGCGGTGTTTATTTTCTCCCCCTTTAACCAGAACAGCAAGGTCATATTGGTGTTGAGCCATACCTGCGTTTTATGAATTCATTTTCAGTTATGTTGTGATCCTTTTGGGCAAAGTTGAGGCAACGGGGGTTGGGGGGTTGGAATTTTCACTGTGTTAAGATATATGAAAATTCTTTTAAAAATCACCACTGCTGAACAACGTCAGGGCCAAGGTCACTCAGGTGAGTGATGTGGCCCATGGGCCTCTTGTTGAATTAGCTCTGGGGTCAGAGGGTTTGGACTCTTTGAGAGTGAATTGAAGACTTTTGCATTAATTTCCCTTACTATGGTGCGAACCTTGCAATTGAAAGTCTGCATTAGAACTTGGCTGCTATGGGAAGTGTTGTGTTTAACGAGCACATTTTGTTCTTGTAGGTAATGCCAAACAAACAAAATGTAAATGAAGCATCCTTGTCAGCATTAGATTTCCATGAAGAGACTGGCCATAATTTGCCAGCAGTAATGATTTCTAAAGGGTAATGTATTTTTCCCTATCGCTAGACTTGCAGGAGATAACAAGTTGAGTGAGCGTGAGAGGGCACATTTCTTCTTGTCCCATTCCCCTCCCCCATCTTTGCAAGCCAAGTATCCGATTCACTTTGGACACTTGGCTTATGAAGATGCCCCTCCCCTAGCAATCTTGAAGGTTGAAATTGTGGTAAATAATTTGTCAGATCTGGATTCATAATGCTCAGATAAGTGATAACAATGAAAATGTTTTTTTTACCCCCGCTCTGGAGGAGAGGGGGGTATACTGTTTTACCCCTGTCCATCCGTCATTGAAATTCTGTTATTATGTCTCCCCTCTTCAAGGGGGGAGACATTGTTTTTGTACTTTCTGTCCATCCGTCTGTCAAAATCTCGAGATAGCTTCTTCTCCCAAACTGTTTATCGGATAGACTTGAAACTTTGTACAGTGTTTCCTTGCCATTTGCAGACGTGCATATTGTCTGGACAGGAGGATCCAATTATTTTCCTTAAGTTATGGTAGATCCAACAGTGGTGGAGGGTGTAAAAATAGCTTCTCCTCTCTACGTCTATCACATAGCCTTGAAACTTGTTACAATGCTTCATTGCCATTGTAAGAGGCATATTGTCAGACAGGAGATCCAATCATTGGCCGGTTGCACAATGCAAAAACCGGCTTATTAAAATGGTGAATGCGGCGGGTGGAGCGGGGGATAATAATTTTTGTAACACTTTACTCAGTAATTACTTTTACCGTACCTCATGACATTTAAGATTTATCATCAGCAGTGGTCCCATATCGTGGATCCGATTTCAACCTGTCCACTCCACTCCTGTTACCGACTTAGAATATTTTCCAGTGTTATTCTTAATAGTGCAAATTTTCGTAACCACTTAACTCATCAAATTAATTATTGTAGCCTCATGACCTTAGAATCATCATCAGCGGGTGGTCCATTATCGTTGGGATCCGATTCAGCATCATGTCCCGACACCTACTTTCCTGTTACCGAACATATTTACAGCAACCCGGCCATTTCTGTTCTTTGACGCATTTTTTCCTCAAATATGGTGATTCCAACAGGTGAGGTTGTTAAAAATAGCATGTGAACACTTCTTCCTTCGACACATGTCTATCAATAGAAACCTTGAGACTTTGTTACAATGTTTCATTCCATTTGTAGATGTGGTATTGTAAGAAAAGAAGGAAAGGAGGATCCAATTATTTTCCTTCAAATTTATGGTAGATCCAACAGGGGTGGAGGGTGTAAAAATAGCTTGTGAACACTTCTCCTTCCATATATGACCTATCAGATAGACTTGAAACTCTGTACAATGCTTCATTGCCATTTGTAGATGTGCATATTATCTGGACAGAATGATCCAATAATTCTCCTTCAAGTTATGGTAGTTNGATCCAATAATTCTCCTTCAAGTTATGGTAGATCCATAGAGCGGGGGTATCACTAGTGAGCATTGGCTCACCGATTTCTTGTTATTTTTTATATAAGTGAATGTGGATAATGCCATTCATCTATTTAGCTGAAACATACTATAACAAAAATCTTAATCCTATTTATTCAGTTTGAAAAGTGTGTTGTACATGTATTTTGTTTGTTTTATCAGGTAATTAAGAAATGGACAATGGAGAACCATTCTTTGACATAAGGTAAGACAATTAAGTGATATACTAAAGTGAATTGAGGAACATTGATTGCCTTGGAGATTTACAGGGAATTTAAGATTGAGCCATAATCATATTTTGTATTTTTCAGTGAAGGACTCTTTGGAAATGAAAATGATGCGGTAAGTATGCTTTGAAATGGAGAACAATTATGTGACAATCTTGAAAATATCAATCATTTCTACAAAATAAAGCTGTAAAAAAATTTAATTCAATAGTGCTATTTATCCTCTCCTACTTCATTGGTTTTCCCTTTGCTTAACAAAGATATAAATTAAAAAAAAATTATTTTAGGGGAATTCGGACTTCAGTTGGGCTGACGAGTTCATTTCCTCTTCCGAGAACCAAGAAACGAATCAAGCAGCGGCCTCTGTCCTCCAGCAGGGGATAGATGAAGCCATCACCACCTCATCCTCACTTCCTGTCATCGCTTCACAAAACAATGTCATTACAGCATCACAGCCTAGCTTCATCCTTACCAACACTGCCAGTCCCATGCCCATAGCCAATCAGAATGCTGGAATTCAGTTTGTACAACAGCAACAGCAGCAGCCTAGCCAATCACAACAAATCATTACATCACTGCCAAATTTGATCGGGTTGGTGTCTTTTCTAGGATGCATTCATTCAGTAATCCCCCCCCCCCCTCCCCAATAAAAAAGAAATATTGTATGTATCCTATTACATACTTTTCAGTTTTATTTATTTCTTTCTTAGACAGAGAATTAAAATGGTCTATGTTAAACTCCTGTGAAATTTGATGATATTAGTAAATGAAAAACATGTATGACACTGAAATATTATGTTAATGCCACACGAAAATACAATGCTCTCCTTACTCTTTTTACATTTTAAATTTTATTTTGTCATAAACATTTTGGGGGTAACTAAGGACAGATCATTTAAGAGAGAAGGTTGGGAACTACACTTTTTTTTTACCTTTTTTTTTTTTTTTTTTTGGGTTGTTGTTAACATCTTACCAAACAAAACCACATGTAAAATAGGTATTAGTGCAACATCTGAAATGCATATAGTTTTTCATCAAATACAATTGCCTTTAGAGAAAGGGATTGCATTATTTATCTGTGCTTGACAGCAGAAATGCACATATGTGAATGCCTCAGAGAAAAAGAATTGCATAATCTATCTATACTTCTGCATTTTTAATTGTGTTTTGTCTGCTAATATTGCAGGTCAACAGCTCAGTTAGTAAGAGGTCCAAATGGTCAGTTGATATTGACCAGTGGACCAATACAGGTCCAACAATCTCAACAGACACTTCAGCCTTCATCAGTTCAGTTTCCTTCCCAGCAGTTTCAAGGACCCAGCCAGAGTCCAATTCCTGTCAGTTCACCTGCTGTCAATCGCTCAATCACACCTGCCACTTCTCCTTTAGTAAGCAAACCAGTTGGATCCATTCAGTATTCCACCTCCTCATCAGATTCAACATCTATCACATCATCCAAAGTCCCTAATCAGCCGATAGTTGCCAATGTGGGAAATGCTAATGTGAACCTCTTACAAATTCAAGGAAATGCACAGCAACAATTACTTGCCAGGAATATTCAGGTTCAAGGACAGACCAACACTGGGAGTATCAATGTTCAAGGACTGCAGAATTCTGGTCTTGTGCAAGGTCAAGGACATATGACTTACCTGCAGGGGCATGGACAAACTGCTATGTTACAAGGGCAGCAGGGAGCAGCTGCTGTTCTCCAGGGTCAAACTGCTGTACTGCAAGGACACGCTGGCCAGGCTGCTTTATTACAAGGCCAGCAAGGTCACACTGCCATGCTACACGGTCAAGGACAAAATATAGTCAACACACAAAACACTGTTATTCAGAATCCGAATGTGGTGAACTTGAATGTGGCACATGTGTTATGCAACAACCCAGCTCTTCAAAACCAACAAGGTGGAACAGTGCAACAGGGTCAGAATATACAAGGGACTCTTATACAAACTGCTGATGGTAAAAATATCATAATTCCTAGTCAGTTATTACAATCAGGTCAGCCATTAAACCTCCAAAACATTCAACAGGTTTTTCAACCTCAGCTGAATACTAGTGGTGCCAATGTTATTCAAGGATCTTCATCAAGTGGAACGGGGGTTCTTCAAGGAGCCACAATGTTGGGTAACAATGTAACTCTTGGTGGTTTAGGAAATGTCATCCGCATGGCCAACAATACCTCGGTGGCAGGACAGGACAAAAACATTGGTCCAACTCACATAATTGGTGTGAACAGTCAAGGGCAGCAAGTGCTTATACAGAGGGCCCAAGCTCAGCAACAGAACATCATGGTACGGACCCTGACACCACAGAATCTACAGCTTCAGCAGCCCACAACCAACACGACCAGCACGTCACATTTCCAAGTGTCTCAAGCTTCTCAAGTGGTGCAGCAACCCTTACTGGTCTCATCACAGCAGCCAGGGATACAGCTACAGAGGATCATCACCCCTACTGGTCAGCCTGTCATATCGGGTCAACAAAATCAGACCGTAAAGGTCATAGGTCAAAATCCCCAAGGTGTATTGTCAATAAATCTTCCCCAGAATATCAGTTTTCAAAATCTGCAAAATCCACAAATGCAAACTGTACAGTTAGTGCAACAGCAGGTTCAGAGGGCTGCTGTTAGTGTGAAGAGTGAAGATCACAGTGGAACACCAGCTCAACCAGCTCAGCAGGTGATGCAAGGTTCTGCGTCAGATAGCAGTCTTAAAACACTGTCATTTGTCACCAAAACAGTCTCGCAGCAAGGAAATCTCATCCACACATCTACAGGACTTCAGCACATTGATCAAGTTAGCACGCAGTCTCTGGCTGGTGTTCAGAATGTGTTCAATCAGACATCGCATGTGTCTCTCGTGCCACAAAGCAGTGTTGTGAACTCCATTACACCAGCCACCACTTCACAGTCCCAGACTGTTCTGTCTCAGCCCATATTTAGTACTACTACACAGATACCACATGTGGTTCCCTCTGTGGTAACCCCACAGCCAACTAGTGATACCAAACCTCCTACTTTTTTACAGCAGACCACGCTACAAGCTAGAAGTAATGCGCCAAAGCTTCAAACTATTCAGTTGACACCAGAAATACAGCAGAAACTGAAACTGATCCAGACAGAATTAAACACTCTGCAGAGTCTGAAACAATTGACACCTGAACAAAAACACAGACAAATGACACTAATGGAGCTTCAGAAAACAATTATCCAGAAGTGTGCACAGAAGGCGAAGCTCCAAGTGGCCCAGCCAATGATAGGTCAGCCGCAAGCCAGCTTTCCTACACAGAGCCCGGTAGTGATCAAAAAGGAAGAACCGCAGGTGGTTCTCCAGCCAATGATAGGGGAGCCACCCACAGGAACAGTGCCGCAGCAAGTCAGTTCATTGACCCAAGGTAACGGAGGTTCTCACATTTTGTATGTATGTCCTATCCTTTTTTGTGTTTAGTGTGTTTACAATTTTACTTTTTCTTTTTGAATCATAGGAGTGGTACAAGCATCTGCAACAATGCCAAGTGCATCTCCATTGTTGAAAGCACTGTCATCAACCACCACAAGCATCCACACAGCTGTTTCCACCACCCCTAACCAAGTCATAAACAAGTTGACATCAACAACGCAGGCCACAGTGCAAATAGGTCAAGCATTGACAACAGCCCCTGGTGTGCCAAAACCTGTGGGGACAAACTTACCAGCAGGAGCTGGGAATCAGCAAACAGCTGTACCAACTCAAATCAAAGTAAATATTCTCTACCTGTTGCATTTATGGTTTAGGAAATTTATTAGGGCCCCGCCGAGTATCGGCGGGAGCCCTATAGTAATCAGCTTTTCCATCCGTCCGACCTTCTGTCTGTCCATCCGTCACAAAACAGTTTTCGCGCAATAACTCGAAAGGGCTTGCACCAATTAATATGAAACTTTAGGACAGTGTAAATATCCATTGAGGTCAGCTCCCTTTCGATTTTGGAAAATTTCTGATTTCAGAAATAAGGAACTTTTTTCCTTAAAAAATGTTGTGATTTTTCAGTTTTCTGCGCCAAATAACTAGAAAAACGCTTTCACTAATCGATTGAAACTTGCAAAAGGTATACTCTCCATACTGCAAGCTCCCTTTCGATTTTGCAAAAATTTCGTGAATTTCCTGTTTTCATGAGTTTTGATTAATTTTCTTTATAAAAAGGAAGTAACTCAAAAATGTTGCAGAAACTTGTATGATCAGTTTTGGAGCAGTGGTAGAATTCTCATATCCTCTCACAACTGTTGTAGAGGAATATATCAAGCACTGCTGGCGAGTCCATGATGACTAGTGTATGAAATCATGAACTAAGATAATAAGCAAGGGTATTCATCAGAGGATCATCAGCCTTGCACACATGTTCCCATGGAGATGAGGATGTACCCCTATTGATTTTCAAGGTCGGGGTTCAAAGGTCAAGGTCACTTATTGTCTATTGCTAAAAAAATCTTGTGAACGGATGATATAGAAGTCAATGGGCTATTT
The DNA here is from genome assembly GCA_903981925.1 of Ostrea lurida. NCBI lineage: Eukaryota > Metazoa > Mollusca > Bivalvia > Ostreida > Ostreidae > Ostrea > Ostrea lurida. Next base: position 15,615 of record CAJDSM010000861.1, on the reverse strand, counting down.
TTCAGAAGGGTCCACTAAACCTTTCCATAAATTTACTATGGTAGGAGGTATGAACATGATTGATTTTCAAGTTCAAGGTCAAAAGTCAAGATCATACTATTGAGCTACTGCCTAAAAATCACGTGAACACGGTTAGGAAGACACCAGCATTCCATCATAGGTATCATCAAAAGCCTTCCACAAATGTTGGCCATGGAGAATAGTTATGAAACCTACTGATTTTCAAGGTCATTATTGACGGTATTTCTTAAAAGAATAATCTTGCGGAACGTGATGATAAGCAAGGTCAATCACAGAGGATCACTACCCTTTCTAACTACATTAATGGCTCAACCAAGCGGGGGCCATCTGTGATGTGGCACAGTCACATTTTTCCTAGTTAGTTCGCCTACCGTTTTGTAACCAAGGGACTATAGCTTTCTTTCTTTTTGTGTCTGTCCTGTCCCCATTGGTTTCCGCAACTTTTTTCATGCTTGCGTGAATATTATCATTTGATATTTGGTACAATTGCTTTGCCAGTACCAAGATTACAGATCAAGTTTGAGTGGTTTTCGATCCATTCATTTTTCACTGAGTTATGGCCCTTAGAAAAATTTTCATAAATTATCAAGAGTTTTCCCGCACTTTTTTTATCTCACTGCTTGCAGATTATTCATTTATGATATTGGTTACACATTGCTTTCAAGTTTGGCAAATACCAAGTACAGATTGATGTTTGGTTGTTGATTCATTCATTTTCACTGAGTTATGGCCCTTGGACTTGGAAATATTTCATAATGTTAGGCCAAAAAAATAATAATAAGATTGGTTCTCAGGCCCCCGCCGCATTTAAAAGGATATTGTCTAACTAAAATCTCAATTTTTTATTTCACATAAGAATGCATTGAAATCGTAAAGATTATGCATGATAGTTAATTAAATATTGTTACCATATGATTATTTACATGGTTATTCTGCCATCTCAAACTAATAAAATACAGTTTCGTTTGAATTATCTATCGGCGAAAGACAAAATTCGGAGATTTAGCCCGCCTTCTATCATATGACCCTGTTGCACTCGTCGGAAAGCTATCGCGCGTTGTTCTCACGACGCAGTTACCAAGGGCTGCAACGACAAAAATCTCAAAAATGAACTAAACATTCACAATGAAAATTCAAGTTCAAGTACATATAAACACTAGAGAAAAAAAATAATAATTACAGCAGTTTCATAGATATATTATCTAAGTAAATAGAATGTGTATTTTTTTCTTCAACTTGTTAACCTTGCATGTGCCTAATGATAGCATTGCTGACGTTCGTCCTTCATGACGTTGTCGACATTATCGAAACGCAATCAGAATCTTGGTATATTCGAAATTATCCGTTTCCCTGGTGCAGACAAACTTTCACAAAAACGACAATTATATCATTTTATTTTAAACAATTGCCACTTGTTACATCCTTTAGATCTTAACGTACCATACGCATTAGTTACTGCTGATCAAAAAAATAAAGATTGTGTCTAGACTAGCGCATTTAAGTTTTACCCTGCCGCATTATCTTTTTTTTTCGGTAAAAATAGGTCTAAGGTATTCCGCGAAATTTCTGCGTTGTCCTTGCCGGTTTTAATTTTAGAAGATCCGGATCTGTATCATTAAAGCGTTTGTGAACATATGCTGATAAGTGCTAAGATTCTGCTAAAAATAGACATGGATTACTAGTATATTAGAAACAAACTGTCAGGGTTTCAGTGTTGTTGTGTCTTGCTGACAATGAATTAACTATCACTTATGGCACTTTCTTGTCGTGTCAGATAACATGTGGCTGTGAATGTTTTGATGCCTTGGAGTATAACTGGCGACTACAGTGACAAATATCCGGGGGGAAAACTTTTTTTGAATCAATTCAAGACGGTCACGTTGGTTCCAGATGGATATTCCCCTCGAAATACAACAGCTCGAAGTACACAGTTGAGGCATCAATTGGAAAATTTCAAAACAGATTCCTTTGATAGGGTTATGCTTTCTGTAGATGTTAATGAAATTGAATTTATTTGGAAGGTATGTCAAACAGGGCTCAACATTAACTTAAATTTCCACTTGGACAAGCTGCTACCAAATGTATACTTGTCTGTATCATTGTATGTATATTTTACTTGTCCGAATCTGAACAAAAAAAACGAAGTTTATTGTTAACTTTATTTTGAAGACTGAAATAGTTATAGAAAATATTTATTAGACAAAACAGAACATTGATGTAAAGCCAAACTTTATCTGGTCCGTAATTAACTTAGTTATAATAGTTTCATAAGTATGAAAACCAGTTTATATCATGGTTTTGGTGCTTTATAGTTAGTAGCTTCGTACTTGAAAAGTGCTGCAGTTTATGAATAATAAGTACAAGCTTAAAAAGTGACTTGTCTGATCGGATAAGTGCATTTAGAGATTGACTTGTCTGATCACAAATTGAACTGGACACGGACAATCGGACAAATGTTAATGTTGAGCCCTAGTCAAATTCAATCTTGAACGTGTTGAAAATCCAGATGAGAATCGAAGTGTAACCGAACAGGAATCGAGTCAACATCGCAATATACCCTTTCTCCTGAGTGCCAAAACTACTAAAACTGTTCAGAAAGTGTTTCTTCATGTGTTGTGTTTGACCAGCCATGTGATTTATGCTACTAACAAGCTTTCTACACAGGAACATGTGCTGCTGAACAGAATTACTGATTGTATTTAAAAATATTATTGCGGGTGTGAATTAAAGGATCTTAATAAAGCTGCAGATTCTACCAATGCCCCACGCATTAATTTTTTGATGGACAAGGTTTTTGTTAGAAAGAACCTGTCCTGTACTACTTTGTGTAATCTTAAAGATACAAATAGGCGAAGGTAACATCGTGTTAAACGTAATGATTAGAAAGTTTATTCATTTTATATCTTCAAACAAAAACAAAAAAAACAAAAAAAAACCTGCCTTGCCTCATTAATTTTCAAAAACATGGCCTGAGAACACTATTTTTAGGTCACCTGAGTAAAACTCGTGCGTCGTCCGTCGTGCGTCGTCCGTAACAATTGAACATTTAACTTCTTCTTGATAACCACACAGTCCAATCTTTCAAATTTGGTATGAAGCATCTTTGGGACAAGGGGCACATAAAATGTAAATTTCAGGTCTCTTGCACCCCTGGGGCCTTGGGGGCGGGTGGCAAAAACTGCCCAAAAGTTGACCAATTTTCAAAATCTTCTTCTTTACAACCACAACATGTCTGGAGAAAACCAAATGCATAGTGATGATAGAGCAAGAATGCCTTTACCAAATTGTAAAATTTGGTGGTCCTGGGGTAGGGGTTCTGACCCCAGGGCGGGGCCAAATTTGTACATAATGTCTGTTAACGATTGAACATTTTTAACTTCTTCTTTGATAACCACCAGTCCAATTCTTTTCAAATTTGGTATGAAGCATCTTTGGGACAAGGGGCACATAAATTGTAAATTTCAGGTCTCTTGCACCCTGGGCCTTGGGGGTGGGGCAAAAACTGCCCAAAGTGACCAATTTTTCAAAATCTTCTTCTACAACCGCACATATCTGAGAGAAACCAAATGCATAGTGATGTAGAGCAGGAAGGCCTTTACCAAAATTGTAAATTTTGGTGATCCCCGGGGTAGGGGTTCTGACCCAGGCGGGGCCAAATTTGGTATATAGTGTTTATATGTAAAACATTTGAAAAGCATCTTCTTTAATCTATTGATATTAATGTTGAAACTAAATGGATATTTTGAAATGAATAGGGAACCTTTTATCAAAATTTGTAAATTTCATGATCCTAGGGGTAGGGGTTTTAGTATTAGGGTGGGGCCAAATGGTCATTGATGAAATGTGTTAACAATTGAACATTTTTAACTCTTTTTGAAACCAACAGTCCAATTCTTTTCAAATTTGGCTTGAAGCATCTTTGGACAAGGGCACATAAATTATAAATTTCAGGTCTCTTGCACCCCTGGGGCCTTGGGGGTGGGCCAAAAAATGACCAATTTTCAAAAATCTTCTTCTTTACAACTGTACATGTTTGATAGAAACCAAATGCATAGTGATGTAGAGCAGGAAGGCCTTTACCAAAATTGTAAATTTGGTGATCCCCGGGGGTAGGGGTTCTGCCTGTGGGGGGGCAAACTTGGTATATAGTGGTTTATTTGTAAAACATTTGAAAAGCATCTTTTTCAATGCTATTGATATAATGTGAAAGTAAATGAAATTTGGAATGAGAAGGGAGCCTTTTATCATAATTATACCCCCCTCCAACAAGTTGGGGGGGGGGGGGGTGTTACTGGAATCAGATTGTCTGTCCATCCGTCTGTAGGCAGAAGTTCCAGACTTTTAGTGTTAGCCTTTCCACCTAGAGTCACCATATCATGCATATGTCTACCCATGGACAAAGGTGTTTCCTATTGAATTTGGGGTCAAAAGGGCAAAGGTCAAGTGCACTGGACATCAAAGTAGCAATATTGGTTTCCGGGTTCCAGAGCATTATCCTTTCTACCTAGAGTCACTATTCATACATATATACTACTCATGAGACGAAGATGTTCGTTATCGAGATTTTAGGTCAAAAGGTCAAAGGTCAAGCTCACTGACATTAAAGTAGCAATATGGTTTTTCATTAAAAATTCTTGAACAATCGTGTGAGAAGAAAAGGATAATTTCTTGTGATATGAAAAGGAATCATATGCATGCATATATTGAAAGATATAACATGTGATAAAATACTCTGTATTGAGACTTAAGAAATGCAAATATGAGACTCCCTGTGTGGGCTATGATACTCAGGGACCGTTTAAGGCCTGTGGGCCTCTTGTTGTTTTTTTTGCTTGGCCTTATCAGTTTCCACCACTTTTTTTCTCACTGCTGCAGATATTTATGTCTCCCCTCTTCCAGGGGGAGAGACATATTGTTTTGTACTTTCTGGCCGGCCGTCTGTCACAAAATCTCGCAAGCGCTTCTCCTCCTAAAACCGCTTATCAGATAGACTTGAAACTTGATACAGTGCTTCCTTGCCATTTTTAGAATGGTGCATATTGTCGGGACAGGAGGATCCAATTATTTTCTTCAAGTTATGGTGGATCCAACAGGGGTGGAGGTGTAAAAATAGCTTGTGAACACTTCTCCTTCTATACGGTCTATCGATAACCTTGAAACTTGGCTTCATACCATGAAGTACATTAACAAGAGGAATAGAACAATATTGCTCATGTCAATTTTGAATACTTCTTCCATTCATCTCGATCATTTGCACAAAATACTGTGATAGTGTCAATGTTCCTGCTCAAGCTTCCTCCTCCATACCAGGCACTATATTAATGTGAGGTTGTAGTAATTTAGAGCAATTTCAATTTGGGGAGGAGGGGAGACATTGTTTTTATATAAAAACAAATTATATTCCTTTGATATTTAAGTACATTGCTTTGCCATACCAAAGTTACAGATCAAGTTTGAGTTTGGTTTTTGATCCATTCATTTTCACTGAGTTATGGCCCTTGGACTTAGAAAATTTCATAAATAATCAGTTTGCCGCACTTTTTTTCTCACTGCTTGCAGATATTCATTTGATATTTGGCTTACATTGCTTTGCCATACCAAGTTACGATTCAGATCGAATTTGGATGTGATCTATTCATTTTTCACTAAGTTATAGCCCTTGTCCTATCCTGGCTCACCAATATTCCCCTTTACCATAAGTATATGATATAGCCTACATAATGAAATTGAATATTGTTGCGGTCTAATTATTTGTGTAACCTGTAGGGGACTATGTATTGCTGTGCAATACTCTCAGAATGCTTGTTTGTCAAATTTCAGTAAGTTTGATCCCTCATATAGAGGAAATCTTGTTTCCTTTAGCTAAACAATTTTTAGCCTAATTTTACAAAAATGAAGTTGCAACATGGACACAAAATAATATTGCAAATGCAATCAAGCATACTGTGTGTGGGTTATATTTTTCATGGTATGAGGTCTTGCTTTGAGTTTGTGACAGAATAAACAGGAAGAGAAGAGTTGATAATAGAGTAATATACCATTGAAATTATCTTGTATGAAGAAACGTTTTTACTGTTCCGTTAATTGGAGAATCCGAGCAATATATATAGCTTTTGGTTACTTTGTCTCTTTGTCCACTAAAACTCTAACCTTGGTCATTATGTTTAATGCTTAGTGATAGGGATTTCATGTGTATTCCTTGTGATAAAACCTTTCGTTTTGATCTCATGATCTTCACCTTGGAGTTGGAAAAGCATCAACCTTGACCATAGCACAGAGTGCTAGTGCTTCCATATTTCACAGGTGTATTTCTCTGTGCCAAGTACCTTTCTTTTGGAATCAGAATTACTTGGGTGTCATACTGGGGCATCAGTGTTTCACAAACACACACTAGTAATGTCTCTTAATTGTTACTATTTGATTACACCAGGAACACATCAAAATCTTTCTTAATTACAGATTGCAAACCATGTCCTCCAGTTGATCTTGACCCCAGAGCAAAAGAACAAGGTCGAAGGTTATCTGGCAAGGATGACCCCTGAGCAACAGCAACAACAGATCACCATGTTTCTTAAACTACAGCAACAGCAGCAACTTCAGGCCCAGGTGCAGGCCCAGAAAGCCCATCAAGCCAAACTACAAATGCAGGGCAAAATCCCCACACCTGTACAGGTATGAAAGCTTGTGATTCCTTTGTGATAAGAAAATTGTAATCTACATTAATAATTAGTCTGTGTTTTTGGTCATAACTTTTTAATGAAGAGAACATCATAGCTTGTGCTTCACATAGAATTTACTTATGAAACACTTTAATCACAAACTGTATTGAGGCATATATATAATCAAATCTCCCCATCATTATAGAAAAAATATGAATTGTTACCAAAGTTAACTAATCGTAAATGGAGACATTTTGCAGACATTTTACAAAGGATTTCAGTGCTATATTAAAGTGCCTTAGATCAAGGAAATGCCTCGTTTACGGTCTTCTAATCTTCATATAAGGAACTTGACTTTGACCTATGTTTTAAAAACTAACTTTCGCCATAACTTTTAAATGGTAAGGGATAAAATCTTCATAAGTAGCTTGAACTTTGACCTAAATTTTAAAAACTTAAACTTTGACCATAACTTTTGAATGGTAAGGGATAGACCTTCCATATTTCACATGCATAATCCTTATGACAAGCCCCTTCCACTGGCATGTGGAATACGGGGACATTAGTGTTTCATAAGCACATCTTGTTCATTATATACTAGACATGTTTTATGACTTACTAAGTCCGCTTTTCTACTTCCATATACAGTCGAAGCTCGTTATCATGAACTCAATGGGACTAAGAAAAAGGTTTGAGATATCCATGGTTTTGAGATAATTAGGGTGAAAATACTCAGAAAATAGGTGGCTGGGACCTCCAAATCAGTTCGACATAACCATGGTATTCGAATTATCAGAGTTCGAGATACTGAAGTTCAACTGTATATTTGAGAAGAACAAAACCCTTGATTTTGATGTCTATGAAGCTCTCTACTTAAATTTTGAAATTCATGGCCCCTGGGAATGCGAAATGTTAAAATGATTTTTATGCTTCAAATTTCCTCGTGTATTTGAATAGGAATCATATTCATAATTTGAAAGATGATAACATGTGGCTAAGATTCCATATTGACGCTTAAATACAACATGAGACTCCCTGTATGGGCTGTAATACTCAGGTGACCTTTACGGTTAAGGTCTGTGGGCCTCTTGTTCATTAGATAAAAGCTAAGTAGTACATATGTACATATATTTTCAGACAATGACAAGTGGTGCTTCTAGTGCTACCTCTGGGGCTAGTGTTTCTACTGGTCATATAGTCATACAACCTGGAACCTCGGAACCAAAGCTGGTGGCTGTGGCCTCCATTCCAAAAGATAGACTGTAAGTAAACTGCTATGTAACAGTAGATATATTAAATCTCCATTTTTCCCTTTATCTCTTGACTTCATGAAAGAGAATTACTCTTTAATGGTTACTTTAATGACTACCCATGATCATTATCAGGCAAGTATACATGGGATACCTCGAGTACCTACACTTTGGAACAATGGCATACTGCACTCTATGAAGTATGAACTTGAGTCAGTGGTTGTGTGAAGGGGACAATTAACTGCTGCATTGGAAATATCCTCAATTGTTTGTTCTGATATGGTTCATTTAACTTGTTATCTCTGTAGGATTCATCAACAACTGAGCAAGGACCAGGAGAATGGCTTACGGTCAGACACGCACGGTGCATTCCGAGATCAGCGAGACATGACACGGAGACTGCTGAGGTATCATGTCTTCCAATGGACAGAGCCACCCAAGAAACTGATCAAAAAGGGTAAGCTGAAAGCAATTTGTTTGTTGTTTTGATAGACACAAGGGTAACAATGTATTTCAATAGGAAGCTTTGGTGCATAGAAGAAATGATCTGCAATGAGCCCAAAGGATGCCAAGAGAATGAAGGAATAAAATTGTATCATTTTTTCAATGCATGCATGTTGAAAATATTTTAAATTGTATTCTAGATAAGGACATGTTTGAAAACTGTGCTGAAGGATTGGTGAGAAAAAGCAGTGCAATGTTTGAAAAGTTCCGTCTGTTGCTGATGAAAGAAAAGTATGGTTAGTTAGGTGTTACAAAAAAATTCAGATATAAAACACTTGCCAATTTCTATATAGCCGACTTTAATTGCTCTTGTTCTCACTTCTAGTTATAAATCATGCATATATAAAAATGCATGTCAACCATGAAATTCTTATACAAAGTTCAATAAGTAACTCTGTTCATCCATATATCCAAAATTCCAATTTAATTGATATAATTTGACCAATATTACCTCAAGATTTTGCCACACTTTGTTGTTAGTAACATCACATTTTGAAACCATCTAGCTCATTTGGAAAATAGACCTGATATGTAAGTCATGTGACAATTCAAAATAGCTGCTATACACAGGAAAAGTGGCGGTTTGGTATAAAATTTGATGACTGCATTACACATGTGGCCGTTTAATAGAGTTACATAGGGGAAATGTAATAACTGTGAGAGACGAGTGACTTCTATGTAAGTTTGACTGTATACATACAATATATTAATATCATATGCTGTATATTTGTGAATCATAAACACACTGGTAATCTTTATCACTTTCTATGAAGATACCCTCCCATGTAGTCAATGGTCTAGGTTTCCATTTGTGACATTTTTGGGGGATAGTTATGCATTAAATTCCTTTTAAGAGAAAAATTAAATTTTGAAATATTGAATTTTGGTGTTGTAGAGGGAGAACAGCACTGCAGAGACTGTGATGATTCAGAGACTGCTGAACGATGATCTCAAAGAAACTGTAGCCAAAGAGAAAAAGCAGCTGGAGGAAGATCCAGGTACAGAAACCTCCCTTCAAATTTCAATAGTTACTCTCTGCTTTTGTATTCATTAATGCTGAAATTATTTTTTTCTGGGCGGCAAACTCAAGAAATGGGGTGGGGGGGGGGGGGGGGGATTTATATTTACCATTTAGTAGCTATGGCATTGAAGCAAGAGGTGCTAATTCATGATTTGAACTAAATGCTGATTGCTCTATATATCAATTGTAATTAATTCCACTTCCATTAGAATTTAGATTAGCCAAAATATGTACAAGTCCTATGGCCATATCGTGAAAATCTATTAAAAACTTAGAAAATCTTTACTCCCATGTTTGAGAAAATCTAAATTTATGGTAATGATGTCCGTGAAGCCTTCTACCTAAATTGTGAAATTCATGGCCTCTGGGTTAGGGGTTCAGGTCCTAAGGTGGTGCCAATATGGCAAAATAGGTCATTTTGAGTTATGATTATGATGTCCATGAAGCCCACTCTTCAGTTTATTTGTGACCCCAGGGTCAGGGGTTCAGGTCCTAGGGTGGGGCCAATGTAAACCATTATAATAAAAATATTTTAACTTTGAAAATCTTCCTCTCTACTTCCATACATATTTGAGAAAACTTCATGCATAATTATGATGTCCATGAGGCCCTCTACTTGAAATAGCAAAATGCCATATTTTCAAGGATTATTTCCATTTCAGCATCTTTCAAGCCAATGCCAGTACACATGTTACAGAAAACAGAGAAGGCAACAGTGAAGGAAGAAATGAAGGAACAGAAACCTATTTCTATCAAGCAAGAACCCCTTCCAGACCAGATGACCCCTGAAAATAAATCTACTAGTCCCTTCACCTCCATAAAGGAGGAAGAAAGCAATTCACGTCCAACTACGCCAAAATTCAAACTCATTATTCGTAATGATGGACAGAAGCTGACAAGTTCTACCTGTATTACTGAGGATGGTGACAGTGATACCAATACCTATATTGCAGAGCAGAGCAGCACAGATAGTTACTGTGATAATAATTCTGACAAAGGATCATTGGGGTCAAGGTCACCATTACTGGATAATATAGAGAACAAAACTGGTGATGATTCCATGGTGGAGGACAGTACTGTCACTAGGTGGAGTGATATCAGTAATGAGGAGAAGCCTTTCGCTTCCTATATGGAGACGGACAGTGGTGATGTGTCACAGATGAATTACTTGAATTATCCTGGCAGTAAAATAGAGCTGGAAGGTGCAAACCCCAATATGTACTCAGACCAAACAGAGGCTGTTCATAATCTGATCTCATCCGAGGACACTGTCAATTACAGTAGTCAAAATTCATTTTGTCCTAGTCCTCCATCTAGTAGTCAATCCATGTCAGTTACATCTAGTAGTGCTTTGTATTATCATGACAATTCTAAAAATTCAAACTTCAGTGGTTCCTTTCCTGGTTTAGATGATAGCCAAAAGTCTGCAGAGCTGAGTATTAATTCTTTCGCTGGATCTGCTTGTGCTCAATATGAGCCAATTTCCTCAGATGAAGGGGACGACGAAGAGATTGTCTCACATTTTGTGCCTGGTAAAAGTGAACCTTACTCAATTAGTATTGGAAAACACACTATGAAGTATTCTAGTGATTCTCAGTCATATCTGCAAAGTGAAAACTTCAACAGATCGAATCAGACTTCAGGCGCAAATGTGATTGAAATTACTGAGAATGATAGCAACTCGAAAAATGAGGGAAGCAGTAGTAGTGATAGTGATTCTGATTCTGAAGCAAGTTCCATGAAAGAGGAAGACGGTGCACCTAATTACCAAATGCAAAGTGCAATAGATTCTATACTGCAGTTCAATGATAACGCATCAACATCATCTGCATATCATCATATGGACCAGTCAGATTTCTTTAATCATGATTATGATGCCAGCCAATCAGAAGAGAGTCCTATAAATAGTCCCCAGTCATATGATAGACAGGAAAATGGGGATCATACAGACACCACTTCAATGGAGGATGATTTAGATGCTGCTGTGAAAAGTATTTTAATGTAGAGATAGCCATATCTAGTTTTGTTGTTCACAATGTGTACCTCATTCATGAATCGTTTTTCATTGCCTTTTAGATATGCGAATTTTGTATTGTTGTAAATTATTTTCATTGAGAGAACATGCAAGGGAATCTCAAGTGTCTTTAATTTTTCTTAGGTTGAATTTACCATGTAAATTCAATTTTCACTGGAGGTTGAATTCCTCTTGCATCTGCGATGCAGATTGATTTTAAATAGTGCTACATATGTTAGCCTCAACAATAAATACAAATGCAACGTAAATAAATTCCAATTTTTACATCAGACATTTCTATAAATGTAGGTTCATTGACGATATAAGAAAACAGAAGAATGCGGTACTTAATTTTGTAGCCAAAATGTTTCTTGTCTTTTTTGTTTTTAGAGTTTTGACATTGAAAATTTAAAAGTTGATATATGTGCCTTGGAGGTATGTACAGAGATTATAGGCTTAGATATTTGACTAGTCTGCCCTTTGAGAGTTACACTAAATGTGTATTTTACCAAAATGTTTAGAAATGTGAATATTTGACTTCCTTTTGCATAACTGTAAAAGATTTACCAGTGAAAGAATTTATTTTGGTCTGTCCCACAATGGCTATAGAGACATAATATGGGCCCATTACTTTGACAGTCTTATACCATGACAAAACTTGTTCATAATGCATGTAATTTGTAATGTAGGCTTGCAACATGTTGTAGGGTTTTTCCCACATTTAATTTTAAAGAATACCCATGTTTCTGACAACTTTGTAGAGCTTTGTAGTTTATTTTGTATATGAGATGAACATCTATCATGCATCTTTTGTGATATTTTTCACATGTTTTGTTATTTTCTACTTTTGTAAATTTTTACCTTTGAGTAAGAGCCTGCTTTGGTATCAGTATTGTCTTAGATGAATTTAGGTGTTTTGTGACCATAGTCCATGTATTGTATGTGGGATGTTGTAAAGAAAAAACAAACAAAATCAGTTTCATAGTATAGATAAATAGATCATATGTAATTTAAACAAGAAATTTTGGCCCGTAGTTATTTGTTTGTTTTATTATTATTATTTCTCTGTTGCATAGACACATGGAGAATTAATTACATCTGATTTTAAATCTGCACAAAGCCATATTTTACTACGTTGGACACATTGAGAGTTAATTTTTGTCTCATTTAGATTTTGCCCAAAGCCATATTTTACTAGACCGGGAAAATTTCCCTATCAACTCTGTGTGTGTATGTGTCCATGTATATATGTATGTATATATATATGCATGTATATATATGCATATATATATAATTTCAAATGTAAACTGATTGCTGCCATAATGTGCTAGTCCAGACAAATTATCTTGTTTCTGCATTATAATCATTCCATACCATGTCAAATAATATTTTGTTATGTGAAAGGAATACCCTTTCCATCTGCAATAAATTTACGTATTATTTCAATTCTACGATTCAGACTTATCCACCCCAATGCATAGGATGTTTAATTCTTCCCCATTTCTGCACTTAAGAAAAAAGCACCTAATCAAAATTATATCGTTGCCCATCTGAATGAATTTATACTGATTTTCTCTTTTAAATATAGAGCATTGATGCTATTTATATATTTTTACAGTGAAAGTGATATAATCTTTAAAGTTAACACACATACTGTACAGTCATTCCTTTCATGTGTTCAAACCATTTTCATCTTGTTGCACATGAGTTTGAAACTTTTCATATGCTTTGGTGAGATATTTTTGAACTGTCATGGACTTCATGTATTACTGATGAATGAGTTGTCATTATTTATTGAAATGTCATATCAAAAGAGTCCACCCTATTTTTGGGTTTTAAAAAAAAATACAAAACAAAAAAAATAAACAACAATAAAACTATAAAACAATTACAACCTTTTCCCTTCTCATTGCATACCTGTCTGTTCTTTATTTATTCCCCAGCTCCGAAGGAGAGAGGGTATACTGTTTTGCCCGTCCATCCGTCTGAAACCAATATTTTCGTTGCATTTTACTTAGCAATTACATATCACATCACAGCCACTTGCTATTTGGTATATTTCTGGGAGGGGGGGGCTTAATTGACTTGGTCAATGTGAAATATTTTTGTCGCATTTTTCTCTGAAACTGCATATCACATTCACTTGATATTTGGTACATCACGAGCCTTCATCTAGGGGTCCCATGCCGCTCTTACCAAATTCGGATCTTTCGTGTACCAACGTCCTGTTCACTGACCTGTTCAATATTTTTGAAGAGTGATGTAAAGTTTTTGAGTCCATTTGAAATAGAAATACTCATCGCATTGCAGCCGCTTGATATCAATCTTGCCAAAGGATGAACAAATTCTCTTGGCAGCAGCTTTGTTTAACTGAGCGGAGTTATCCTCAGTGAGCAGTACCTCGGATCCTTCCTAAAACAAGAGTTATCGCTCGTTGGTCACGATTGTAGATATGGATGGTGACGTTGATGCGGAGTCTTGGCGTTACCAAGGCCGTAATTAGGGGAAGGGGTGCAAATGCACCCCCCATTTAAAAATGATAATGCTAAATCCTCTCAGCTTCCGAAGCCCCCTGGACACCCTACAATGGTCCGTCCTGGAACCGCGAAAGCGGCCAACAGACAATGAAAATGCTCAAATATCTAAGCTGCGGGGGCTGGATCCCCTACAGAGCAATCCCTGGACCAGCAGGGGGCCTGACTAGCGGACTTCAGACCCCCTGCTTTAGTCTCGTGCACGCCCCCCCCGGAAATTCTTGGTTCCATTTAACATTACTCTTTGGGAAAGGGGGGGGGGGGTTAAGGTATGGCGATACCATGTCCGTATGAAACAATTTTCAAAGTGATAACCAACGAAAATTGGGGGTGCTTTGGGAACTTCAGAATTTCTCGAATACGGTGTTGCTAACAGTGATATGAGAATGTGGTGGCATCAGAATCTCAGGAGAGGTCCAAATCTTCATGATCCAAGATCACTGCCCTAAGGTTATTCTCTTTATGACACAAGATGGCGATTTCAAAAATGCTTTGTGGAAATTGTTTGCTTCGATGTCGGGGCTGGTACACCGCAGGTCCGCCAGGGATTTTTACTCATTTTACCGAAAGAAATTGTTAGCATCCAAAATTCCATATTTTCGATCTTTTTGACATTTATACTTATGACATATCATATCTTTCAATCAAATCATTTCATGTTGTTTTGAGAATTTTTTCCCAGATGTAGTGAGCCACCTTAAATTACAGAAATGTTTAAGGTGAAATTTAATAAACCAACGGTGACTAACCTCTAGCGACGCACCCCCCCCCTTTTTTTTTTTTTTTTTTTTCTTTTTTGTTTCTTTTGTTTTTGTTTATTTTTAAACAGTGCTTCTAACTAAGAAAATATGAAGGGGGGGGGGGGTCAAGTGTATAGTCGGGAAATGTGCTCGATCAGGGTCTGGCGGACTCGGCCCAATCGGAACCTCCCGCTCTTCGTATCATTCATCAATTGAACAGGAAGAAATGCATGCTGATATTACACATTTTCACTTATTGACGAATTATGTCAATTTTAGAATGAAAGGAGAAAGAAAATAATCAAATAACTTATTTGTTATTTTGGGCTTATAACTTTTTTTAACGTTTGAAATAGTTCTCTAACAAACGTTTAAAAAGACCAAAAATAGCAAGTAAGTTATTTGGTTATTTTCTCTCACAAATAGTGTTTTTCCATCCTTTCAACGTTTTTACAAAAATCTTGTAAAACGAGATGTTAGGGAGAGAAAGGACCGACAACTCTGTGCAAGAGAATGAGAGATTTACTCGCTTTAGTTCTTTTTTCAGTGTATTAGGCTGAGCAGTTTTCAAACATTATTTATATTTTCCAGTAATGCCCTGTAAAATTGTTGCGACACCCACACCTCCATCTAAATCCGCCATTGTAAATGCACTGTACAGTTTGGGGTATTAATTATTAAGGGGGAATGAGCCGTCGTCACACTGGCTGACTTCCGTTCGAAACATGGAGGAAAATATCACTATCAGGGTTATGTCAATTCATTATTTAAATGCCTAGCTAAGTACCTCAGTAAGTTAGCACGTTGCCTTCTGAACTGCAGATTGCAGGTTCGATTCTAGCAGGGATTTTACCCGAAAATACAAGTTTCTG
>CAJDSM010000860.1:2503-18659 GCA_903981925.1 Ostrea lurida | reverse complement strand
ATTTGCTTAACGTGTTTATTTTCTCATATTAGCAAATTGATAAGACAATAATCACTATAACTAGAAAAAAAGGGTGTTGGCAATATCACAAAGGGCGTTGCTGGTCGTGTTATTAATGTCTTCTATCGAATCACAATTTTTTAAGTAATAATCAATAGTGACTTTGGTCTTGACAGTTGACAATATTTAAGAAGATTTAGTGACGATTGCCCTGCTTGTATCATGTTCACAAGATTTTTATATATCAATAGTGACCTTGACCTTGATCACTGACCTTTAAAAATCCATAGGCTTCATTCCACTCCATGGCCTGTGATCCTTGACCTATGATAATCAATAGGGCCCATCTATCCTCCATGGTCAACATTTGAGGAAGGTTTGATGATCCTCTGATGAATGCTGTGCCTTCTTCCTTGTTCACAAGATTTTTAGGCAAGAGTCAAATGGTGACCTTGATTTTGACCCTTGACTTGAAAATCATAGGATTCATCCTTCCCCATAGGTAACATTGTGCAAGGTTTAGTGATCCTCATAATCTTCGTAGCCAAGGGTGACAATCCAAGAAGTTTCTCTTTTTTGAATAATTAAGAGAAACATCGTGAATCGTAGTGGTCCTTGATGAAATGTCATTGCTTATAATGCTTGTATCATGTTTACCACAATTTTTAGCAATTATCAATAGTGACCTTGGACTTTGACCCCCCTGACCTTGAAAATTGATAAGGTACATCCTCCTTCCTGGCCAACTGTGTGGAAGGTTGAATGAATACCCTTGCTTCTAACTTGTTCACAAGGATCCATATTTAAATGCACACTCAACAACAGACAGACACACACACAGACACACACAGTCTTTATATCAATTGTCAGCAATGCTATATCCTCTCCACAACTAGTTGCGAGGGGATAAAAATTCTAACACTCTCCAAAACTTTTTCATGCAAGTCGTTGCAAACATTTTTGAATTACTCCCCTTTTTTTATAAACTCAGAAATGAAAAATGAAAATTTTCAAATTTCTATGGATTATATACACTTTCCTGTAAAGTTTCATTCTGATTAGTAAAAGCGGTTTTCAATTACTTTGTGAAACTTGAAAACACTTTTTACAAGAAAAAAAGTTTCGTATCTCTGAAACGTAAATTCAGAAATTTTCCGCCATCAATAGGAGCTGTCCTCATCATATTTGCACTGACCTAACGTTTAGATTTAATTGGTGCGGCCCTTTTGAGTTATTGTGTGAAAACTTGTACAGATGGACAGACAGATTACAATTTGGAAAGCTGTTTTTTTTTACTCCTGTGACCTAGAAAATCAAGTGAAAAGTTAAATTTTAAGCTCAAACTCTTAAATTGAGGGGGGGGTGTTTTTCAGTGTGAGAATTCAATTCATTGGTTTGAACTTATACAGTCAAAACTGCCATAGCGGACCCACTGTATTAAGCGACTCACTGTCACATGTGACCATAAACAATTCCCCCCAAAGCGTTACCCTATATATTTTACCTGTATTAAACGACCACCTGTCTGACGCGAACCAACGGACCGTGATTTTTGCAACCATTTCGTGTATTTTCTTGTATTTTACCTTTATTCAGCGACCATATATTTCCGATTACAACGCGATCCCTACTTTCCATTTCGATTTCAAAGAGCGTGGTTAATCTAAGAGTTATCTGCCCTAACTGTGACTTTCGTTTTGAACGCGCACGTAATAAGTTTGATGTGTGTCTGAATTTGTTGGCATTCTAAAACTTTAGGATTTTACCCAAATTATGTAATCAGCGTGCAGGGTCGTGTGGAGTCATCCGATAAACCCCGAGTTGTTGTTTGTTTAACAAAATCATGGATCATGTATTGAAACAACGGCTTTGTTATCCAAGGTGTGAATTTCGACTGAGTTTGAGAATTATAGGGTGATAGGTGGTGAAAACCTGGTGACCCATTATATTCCCTACAATGGAAAATTAACCTGACTGTGACGCAAAATTAGATAAAGACTGTGCATGGGACTGATAAAACTTAGAAAACTGGATTATATGCAACTTTCCTGAACGAGATGTCGTAAGTTTCACGAATAATTTTAAAAGTGTAGACATGACCGGACTAGTAGTTCACTTCAACATACAAAATGTATTACGAGTTGTTGACACATCCAAGCTAAAGAAAGCCGCCTGCATTAGTTCAAAACTGTGTACAATGAATATCGTGGTTTATTTTAATGTCTTTCAATGATTTGAATAAATTTCCAGCATTTTTGTATAAATGGAGAAGCAACACTTCATTACTTTCTTTCTATCATGAGAGATACTGTAATAAAATTACAAGTATATGCACGTGTAAATATTCTTTACAATATAATGTTTGCATGCATTTCATAAATAAGAGGTTAAATATAATTTTTGTTATCAATTATGAAACAACATATTATATTTTAGATTTTAAACATTATCAATTTTGTCTTACTGTTAAACCCATACTTGATCATCCAAATACATGATCATTTTCTCCATTGAGACCATTTAGTGTATTATACCATTGCTGAAAGCTTTCACTCCAAAAAAGGTGACCTGTATTAAGAGACCACCTGTCATATGTGACCTTTTTTCAAGTCTCCAATGGAAGGTCTCTTAATACAGGTTTGACTGTACTTTATATACATGTAGCCACCTTTTACTAATTGTCCACCTTAATTCTGTTCAATCCCCTCCTGTCGCCTCTCTAATCTCCACAATATGTATATGAATCTAACAGAGGTAATACAGATTGGAACTTACACTGTAGCACTTTAATATTATGTTTATACTTTCAAACCTGAGTACTTAATAAACCAGTACCTACTAAATTGGGTTCAGAATCCTATTTCCCCTCCATCAATTAAGCTTTATGCTCCATTTAAGGGTTTTTTAAACTCTTCCATATATCATAGCTCAAAACTAATTACATATATACTAAACTTTAATTAATGCGTCAATTAACGCTAAGGTGCCAGAGGCCATCTATCCAATATGGAAGAGGTCTAACGCATTCTCTGACTTCTTACAAAGTCATGGAGGACGCGTGAGTCTGGTCAACTCCAAGTTAAACACTTTTGGCCTTAAATACATTTGCACACACGCAACAGTTTACTATCATTTTCTTGTTTCGGCCAGTAATTAGGTATTTAGGTGACCATCTACATTATATTATTGCAAGCACTTGCGTGGTGGGCTTTCTGCAACAAATTCGTCTGGGCTGCTCCCTGTCAACCTCTTTTGCCTTGGACAACTAGCTTTCTAGAAGACCCGTCTCCCCGATTATACTGAGGGAGATCCGAGGGTTGATCGACCACAGATGAAGAAATGTCACTGCATTCTTCAATATGTCCATCTCACCAATTATACTGTCGAGATCCGTGGGCGATCGACCCGAGAAAAGAGAGATGTACCATCTTAAACCCACTGGAGGACCATTGATTTCATCCAGGATCTTCAAACGACCCGTCCCATTTCCAGGGGATCTGAGGGTCGACCACCATCGTCCCCTCGACACAGCGCAACAAGGCCTCTTCCGGGCAGTCCACACTATAAATTAAGTCCTATTCAGTCATTGGGTGGGAGGGGAGGGGGAGGGATATACATATGGGGTTAACGTGGCTACTAAGACCACCAACCCAGAGTTCAGTTCATTCGAAATGCAGACTGTCATATAAAACCCTGAAGAAATAAAGTTCTATCCAGATTAGCTAGATTTTTGTTATTTAGGCTAAAAAAAGATTGATAAATTCTGGTAAAATTATCAATCAAACCCAAAAAATATTGGAAGCTTGCTACATACTTGATTGCTCTTTCCTCGTGAAAAAGACCAAATAAAAGATATCTGAGCATAAGGAAATTTATACGTCTGTCGTCTTACCTTTGTCCACTTGTTACTCTGGTGGTTGATGGGCTTTTTGTACAACAGACCGTGTAACTGGATGTCCTGGGTCCAGTCATACGAGCTCGAATTTCTCGATTCCTGTGTTCCGTTCATTGTCACTTTCGAGCCATGCTTGTGTCTCCGACAAAAACAACAAAAAACAATCCATCTACTTCATCACTACTTTCTGAATTCCGTCAAAATCCGCGTAATATCCGCTCTACTTCCGGATTTTGCATTCGTAAATAAAATACAAAGAGTTCCGAATGTGTATTTGGCGGGAAATTTCGATTTATACTTGAAAAAATATTTACAAACTATTTGTACCACGTATAGGCACATGAAGATTGGATCATATAGTGTGTACCATAGATCTTAAGCACAATTCAATTCAATTCAATTCAATTCGTTTATTGTCCAATTAAGGGCCCCATAGGGCAACAAGAAGGTTGTACAATCGATATAAACAATGCACAATATATATACATTCACAAGAGGGAAAGAGTTGCATGATTGAAAAGGAAACGGACACAAACATTTGCACATTACATACATCATGTATATATCTATATATTTCAGAACCATATAAATTAAGGTAATGTCACTTGTAAGAATTGAACAGCCACAAACATTTGCACATTACATACACCATGTATATCTATATATTTTAGAACCATATAAATTAAGGCAATGTCATTTGTAAGAAGTGGAACAGTCTAAAACATTTGCACATTACATACATCATGTAACATTATCAAATTCAATATACCTGTATTTCAGAACAGTATAAATTAAGGCAATGTCACTTGTAAAAATTTACCAAGAGAGTTTAAAATCTCTACATCTTCACAGTTTAAAATCCATGTTCACCTCTTTCAACCCAACAAAAAATCATCCCAAATATATTTCCCGTCGATCAGTGGCGGATCGCCCTGTATTTTAAATCGATCCGCTGTAATGTAGACTTGAAATCAAGGTTTTTGTATCTCGGTTATTTTACGTCATAAATAAAATATTGACATTGTAAGGATGAAGTATGAATATATTTCATTCTGATTAGGTAGATTTAGAGCTAGTTATAAACTTTCTCGAACTATGCATCATCTCTCTCTCTCTCTCTCTCTCTCTCTCTCTCTCTCTCTCTCTCTCTCTTCTCTTTCCTTCGGAGAAAGTTTATAACTAGCTCTAAATCTACCTAATCAGAATGAAATATATTCATACTTCATCCTTACAATGTCAATATTTTATTTATGACGTAAATAACCGAGATACAAAAACCTTGATTTCAAGTCTACATTACAGCGGATCGATTTAAAATACAGGGCGATCCGCCACTGATCGACGGGGAAATATATTTGGGATGATTTTTTTGTTGGGTTGAAAGAGGTGAACATGGATTTTAAACTGTGAAGATGTAGAGATTTTTAAACTCTCTTGGTAAATTTTTACAAGTGACATTGCCTTAATTTATACTGTTCTGAAATACAGGTATATTGAATTTGATAATGTTACATGATGTATGTAATGTGCAAATGTTTATAGACTGTTCCACTTCTTACAAATGACATTGCCTTAATTTATATGGTTCTAAAATATATAGATATACATGGTGTATGTAATGTGCAAATGTTTGTGGCTGTTCAATTCTTACAAGTGACATTACCTTAATTTATATGGTTCTGAAATATATAGATATATACATGATGTATGTAATGTGCAAATGTTTGTGTCCGTTTCCTTTCAATCATGCAACTCTTTCCCTCTTGTGAAGTATATATATTGTGCATTGTTTATATCGATTGTACAACCTTCTTGTTGCCCTATGGGGCCCTTAATTGGACAATAAACGAATTGAGAATTGAATTGAATTGTGCTAAGATCTATGGTACACACTATATGATCCAATCTTCATGTGCCTATACGTGGTACAAATAGTTTGTAAATATTTTTTCAAGTATAAATCGAAATTTCCCGCCAAATACACATTCGGAACTCTTTGTATTTTATTTACGAATGCAAAATCCGGAAGTAGAGCGGATATTACGCGGATTTTGACGGAATTCAGGAAGTAGTGATGAAGTAGATGGATTGTTTTTGTTGTTTTTGTCGGAGACACAAGCATGGCTCGAAAGTGACAATGAACGGAACACAGGAATCGAGAAATTCGAGCTCGTATGACTGGACCCAGGACATCCAGTTACACGGTCTGTTGTACAAAAAGCCCATCAACCACCAGAGTAACAAGTGGACAAAAAGGTAAGACGACAGACGTATAAATTTCCTTATGCTCAGATATCTTTTATTTTGTCTTTTTCACGAGGAAAGAGCAATCAAGTATGTAGCAAGCTTCCAATATTTTTTGGGTTGATTTGATAATTTTACCAGATTTATCAATCTTTTTTTTAGCCTAAATAACAAAAATCTAGCTAATCTGGATAGAACTTTATTTCTTCAGGGTTTTATATGACAGTCTGCATTTCGAATGAACTGAACTCTGGGTTGGTGGTCTTAGTAGCCACGTTAACCCCATATGTATATCCCTCCCCCTCCCCCTCCCACCCAATGACTGAATAGGACTTAATTTATAGTGTGGACTGCCCGGAAGAGGCCTTGTTGCGCTGTGTCGAGGGGACGATGGTGGTCGACCCTCAGATCCCCTGGAAATGGGGACGGGTCGTTTTGAAGATCCTGGATGAAATCAATGGTCCTCCAGTGGGTTTAAGATGGGTACATCTCCTCTTTCTCGGGTCGATCGCCCACGGATCTCGACAGTATAATTGGTGGATGGACATATTGAAGAATGCAGTGACATTTCTTCATCTGTGGTCGATCAACCCTCGGATCTCCCTCAGTATAATCGGGGAGACGGGTCTTCTAGAAGACTAGTTGTCCAAGGCAAAAGAGGTTGACAGGGAGCAGCCCAGACGAATTTGTTGCAGAAAGCCCACCACGCAAGTGCTTGCAATAATATAATGTAGATGGTCACCTAAATACCTAATTACTGGCCGAAACAAGAAATGATAGTAAACTGTTGCGTGTGTGCAAATGTATTTAAGGCCAAAAGTGTTTAACTTGGAGTTGACCAGACTCACGCGTCCTCCATGACTTTGTAAGAAGTCAGAGAATGCGTTAGACCTCTTCCATATTGGATAGATGGCCTCTGGCACCTTAGCGTTAATTGACAGCATTAATTAAAGTTTAAGTATATATGTAATTAGTTTTGAGCTATGATATATGGAAGAGTTTAAAAAACCCTATAATGGAGCATAAAGCTTAATTGATGGAGGGGAAATAGGATTCTGAACCCAATTTAGTAGGTACTGGTTTATTAAGTACTCAGGTTTGAAAGTATAACATAATATTAAAGTGCTACAGTGTAAGTTCCAATCTGTATTACCTCTGTTAGATTCATATACATATTGTGGAGATTTAGAGAGGCGACAGGAGGGGATTGAACAGAATTAAGGTGGACAATTAGTAAAAGGTGGCTACATGTATATAAAGTACAGTCAAACCTGTATTAAGAGGACCCTTCCATTGGAGACTTGAAAAAAGGTCACATATGACAGGTGGTCTCTTAATACAGGTCACCTTTTTGGAGTGAAAGCTTTCAGCAAATGGTATAATACACTAAATGGTCTCAATGGAGAAAATGATCATGTATTGGGATGATCAAGTATGGGTTAACAGTAAGACAAAATTGATAATGTTTAAAATCTAAAATATAATATGTTGTTTCATAATTGATAACAAAAATTATATTTAACCTCTTATTTATGAAATGCATGCAAAACATTATATTGTAAAGAATATTTACACGTGCATATACTTGTAATTTTATTACAGTATCTCTCATGATAGAAAGAAAGTAATGAAGTGTTGCTTCTCCATTTATACAAAAATGCTGGAAATTTATTCAAATCATTGAAAGACATTAAATAAACCACGATATTCATTGTACACAGTTTTGAACTAATGCAGGCGGCTTTCTTTAGCTTGGATGTGTCAACAACTCGTAATACATTTTGTATGTTGAAGTAACTACTAGTCCGGTCATGTCTACACTTTTAAAATTATTCGTGAAACTTACGACATCTCGTTCAGGAAAGGTTGCATATAATCCAGTATTTTCTAAGTTTTACAGTCCCATGCACAGTCTTTATCTAATTTTGCGTCACAGTCAGGTTAATTTTCCATTGTAGGGAATATAATGGGTCACCAGGTTTTTACCACCTATCTACCCTATATTTCTCAAACTCAGTCGAAATTCACACCTTGGATAACAAAGCCGTTGTTTCAATACATGATCCATGATTTGTTAAACAAACAACAACTCGGGTTTATCGGATGGACTCCACACAGACCCTGCACGCTGATTACATAATTTGGGTAAAATCCTAAGTTTAGAATGCCAACAAATCGACCAACATACAGAAACACTATCATTCAGATACGTTATATACGTGCGCGTTCAAAACGAAAGTCACAGTTAGGGGCGATAACTCTTAGATTAACCACGCTCTTGAAATCGAAATGGAAAGTAGGGATCGCGTTGTAATCGGAAAATATATGGTCGCTGAATAAAGGTAAATATCAAGAAAATACACGAAATGGTTGCAAAAAATCACGGTCGTTTGGTCGCGTCAGACAGGTGGTCGTTTAATACAGGTAAAATATAAAGGGTAACGCTTTGGGGGGAATTGTTTATGGTCACATGTGACAGTGAGTCGCTTAATACAGTGGGGTCGCTATGGCAGTTTTGACTGTATAAGTTCAAACCAATGAATTGAATTCTCACACTGAAAAACACCCTCCCCCCTCAATTTAAGAGTTTGAGCTTAAAATTTAACTTTTCACTTGATTTTCTAGGTCACAGGAGTAAAAAAAAACAGCTTTTCCAAAATTGTAAATCTGTCTGTCCATCTGTCACAGTTTTCACACAATAACTCAAAAGGGCTCGCACCAATTAAATCTAAACGTTAGGTCAGTGCAAATATTGATTGAGGACAGCTCCCTATTGATTTCGGAAAATTTCTGAATTTACGTTTCAGAGATACGAAACTTTTTTTCTTGTAAAAAGTGTTTTTCAGTTTCCACAAAGTAATTGAAAAACGCTTTTACTAATCAGAATGAAACTTTACAGGGAAAGTGTATATATCCATAGAAATTTGAAAATTTTCATTTTTCATTTCTGAGTTTATAAAAAAGGGGAGTAATTCAAAAATGTTTGCAACGACTTGCATGAAAAGTTTTGGAGAGTGTTAGAATTTTTATCCCCTCGCAACTAGTTGTGGAGAGGATATAGCATTGCTGACAATTGATATAAGACTGTGTGTGTCTGTGTGTGTGTCTGTCTGTGCTTGAGTGTGCATTTAAATATGGATCCTTGTGAACAAGTTAGAAGCAAGGGTATTCATCAAACCTTCCACACATGTTGGCCATGGAGAGAGGATGTACCTTATCAATTTTCAAGGTCAGGGGGGTCAAAGGTCAAGGTCACTATTGATAATTGCTAAAAATTGTGTAAACATGATACAAGCATTATAAGCAATGACATTCATCAGAGGACCACTACGATTCACGATGTTTCTCTTAATTATTCAAAAAGAGAAACTTCTTGGATTGTCACCCTTGGCTAGCGAAGATTATGAGGATCACTAAACCTTGCACAAATGTTACCTATGGGGAAAGGATGAATCCTAATGATTTTCAAGGTCAAGGGTCAAAAATCAAGGTCACCATTGACTCTTGCCTAAAAATCTTGTGAACAAGGAAGAAGGCACAGCATTCATCAGAGGATCATCAAACCTTCCTCAAATGTTGACCATGGAGGATAGATGGGCCCTATTGATTATCAAGGTCAAGGATCACAGGCCATGGAGTGAGAATGAAGCCTATGGATTTTTAAGGTCAGTGATCAAAGGTCAAGGTCACTATTGATTATATAAAAATCTTGTGAACATGATACAAGCAAGGGCAATCGTCACTAAATCTTCTATAAATATTGTCAACTGTCACAGACCAAAGTCACTATTGATTATTACCTTAAAAAAATTGTGATTCGATAGAAGACATTTAATAACACGACCAGCAACGCCCTTTGTGATGTTGCCACACCACTTTTTTTCTAGTTATAGTGATTATTGTCTTTATCATTTGCTAATATGAGATAAACACTTAATGCATAGTAAGGAAAGCAGAAAAGGATGTACCAAATTGTTAAAAACAATTGTCTTCCCAACTCCCCAAATTGAAAGTACTCCAAAATTCCACCTTCACCTTAATGTACTGCATGGTATGGAAGATAAAGTCTGAGCAGGGACATAGACATAGACATTGTGAACTGCGTTTTGTGTCTTATATTTAACATTCCATTACAAATGTTGCCCTGATTAGTTCATGTAAATTTTTTTCCTGATCTATCCTGGTTTCTATTGTTTTAGAACTCATGGATTGCCACTGTTCTGGAACTCTTTAGATCTGGTACACTTCTAGTGTTTGTCTCATTTAACAAAATTTAACATTCACACACAGTTCTAGAACAATGCTGGTACATTTGTACCTGTTCCAGAACAAAAACACCAGAAATATTTACTTAAAGGATTGTTCTAGAAGTGTAACAGGACTTTTTGGAGGGATGGTTCCATTGTAAAAGGGGAGACATTATAGTGTGAATTTTGCATTAAGTTTTAAGAACACATCTTGTATTATAATGTTGCTGAATATTAGACTTTAGCTTATAATATTTTCTAGATTTAATCCCTGGGGGGGCTAGTAAATGTTTTAACATCCCCCCCCCCCATATATACACATGCATACAATACCTAACCTTTGTTTTATATTTATTATAGAGAGAGTTATTGAGTGTGTTCTATTAGTTATGTTTTAATTCACACGTGAGTGAACAATGTCCTCGTGATGCCCACTTCACGGTGCTGACGATCAAATGACTTATAAATTAGTGTCAATGTGTGATGTGGTTGTTTGAATAGTTATAAACTGCTGACATCGGGAATGACCCGTACTGGCACGCGGTGTGTGTGATATCCATCTTATCCGCGATTTATCAGAGTACGAACAGCCTCTCACAGGATCATTCTCCCTTTGTCCTTCCTTGTTGTAAAAGTCTCCTTGTTGTAAAAGAGACTTGATAGAGAAATTTTATAAATGAACATTGAATTCGGGAATTTAAGTGGACATGGCAGAAAGCATTCCTTTGTAAATGAGGAAGAAATTGACCTCCGAACTCAAAAACTTGTGTAAGGATGCATCCATGCGAGTATATATAATAATCAAAATTTTGTACAAGGATCTATGGAATTTGTCCTTTTGTGTCCCAGTCCTTTTACATTAAGTTTATGTGCAAGATTATAGCAGCTATGTAGGCCTTGTAGGGTGGAAAATGTTGCTGATGCTGCAGAGTTAAATAATCACCTAACCATGAAGACTCTGAAGCTTCAAATTTAAGGCAGAGTTGAACAATTGACTAATATGACAATGCTTGAGTTGTAAATTGAAGGCAGAGTTGAACAATCGACTACCCATGACAATGCTTGAGTTGTAAATTTAAGGCAGAGTTGAACAATCGACTAACTATGACAATGCTTGAGCTGAAATTAAGTGCAGTTAAAGACCTGATTTTTGGTGGCGCCCAGAAAATTTACTTATCCAGAGATCTGTAACATATCACCTGTCAATCAAGCAAAAAACAATAGTGTCCGATGTGATTGATTTACGTAGCCAAGGGCATTTCCCACTGTATGATATCACAATAAACAAAACAGCATGAAACAAAAAAAAATAAGGGGTTTAGATCAGGCATAGCTCTGATCCTTCGAAGTTTTTGGCCCCAATCTTTTGGCACTACATTGATCACTTTTATAAAGTTTTACTTTCATGTTTCGGATTTCCAACATTTCGGTTTGAGCATCACTGAAGAGACATAATTTGTCGAAATGTGCATCTGGTGCATAAAAATTGGTACTGTATATTATTTATATCACACAAACATAAATGTAATGCAGACAATAGGAAACTAAAAATTAGCAGTTTTACCGGCTTCCTTTCAGAATATTTTTTGGGGGGGGTTGGGGGTTGGATGGAGGATACACTCTATGGCACCGGAAAATAGAGCTTGGAAAATATCAGAAAGATGCGGATATCAATCGTAATGTAAAAATAAATTTGTGTAATACTCTGATGGCCACTCGCGTCTTCGATGTAAAACAGTCATGAAAACCAACGTTAATGATGCATTGCCCTGTGGTAATGATGTCTGGGGTACATTCATTATAGTCCCTATCTCTTTATGAAACAAAGACTGTTACCACTTTATTTTGGTCTTGTTGTTTGTGTAGATGTTATTGAGTGCTGTTTCCGTATGCTAGGTAACATTCCTGATAGTTTAGGACACAAGGGTGAACCAACAAACACTAAGGAACAAGATGCTAATTCCCACATAAATTGTGTTGCGAGGAAATATCAATAATGAATAGACAAGGAAATTGGAATTTTATTGCATTGAAATTATTGAATTGAGTTCTTGTATTTCCTCATTAATCTAATTAGAATTAGAGCTTGCTACACAAAGGATCTATCAACTCCCCTTTAGAGGTAATTTCAGATTGAACTTTTGCATTTAAACAATCAGCGATCAGCTTTGAAAAACTTTGGTGTGATAATATTCTTGGAACGATTTAACAAATTAACATTAAATAAACACCCTAAGTACTCTCAAATGCATGGCTTCGACCATTCCGGATACACGGTCACCGGATATATAGTTTAAGCAGTTGATAGGGTAATGATTTATCAAATTTAGTCGGTGACTCTAAATACAGTGTTAAATGTGGGGATCTGGATCTAGATCTCATGAGTAAACTGGTCCCCCGTTGATTGGTGCTATACACAAACAACGGGCCCGGTAAGGGGTACTTTGGTTTTCCCAAATGAGCCGATTTCATTGGTTAATTGACTTTTATGTAGCACTGTAGATATGCCATTGTTGCGTAATTGTTGCGTCAACGAAGCTCGCACTTCTTACTTCACTGTGTTTGTAACGTAATATAGTAGATTGTGACGTCATTGTCTAGCGTCGTTGTTGTTTTGAAATGAACTCTCACATTAGACGTGAAATAACGATACAGCCCGAATCCTGGCTGTCAAAAATTGGCGCATACCTGTTGTACTTGGGCAATCGACTGGTACCGAGAGAAGCGATAACACAACAGGGTACCAGTTTATCTCATGAGATGTGGTGACTTAAATTACATTGAAATGTGGGAGTCTGGATCTAGAGATGTGGTGAATCTTAAATACAGCGTAAAATGTGGGAGTCTGGATCTAGAGATGTGTGACTCTAAATACAGTGTAAAATGGGAGTCTGGATCTAAGACGATGTGGTGACTCTAAATACAGCATAAAATGTGCAAGTCTGGTGACCTGGATCTCAATGATCTTCTATACTCCCATATATTTTTGAGAAAAATGAAATACATGATGGTTTAAATGTTCATGAAGGCCTCTACTTTGATTGTGAAATTCATGGCCTCTGGGTCAGGGTTCAGGCCCTAGGGTGGGGCCAATATGATTATGTAGTAAACATATTTTAATCCTAGAAAATGAGAAAAAATAAATGCATGGTTATATGATGTCCATGAAGCACTTCAATTCATGGCCCCTGGGTAAGGGATTTAGGCTCTAGGATGGGACAAATATGATAATGTAGTAAACACACATTCTTTTTCTGTTCTTCCATACCTATTTGAAAAAAACTAAATGATGATTATGATGCCCATGAAGCGGCTTGAAGTCCTCTACCTAAATTGTGAAATTCATGGCTCCTCCTGGGGACGAGGAATGATAAAGTGATTCATATGCTTCAAACTTCCATTTTTTCTTCTCGTGTAATTGAATAGGAATCATATGCATGAAAGATGATAAACATGTGAATAAAAGATTCCATATTGAGGCTTAAATGCTAATATGAGACTCCCTGTATGGGGTATGATACTTAGGTGACCGTTAAGGCCTATGGGCCTCTGTTTTGTAGAAACGAGGTAGAATTGCAAGCAAAATTTCATGAAAAGTTATACATCTTATTGAGAAACATTACGTGTGATTTTCATGATGTCATATCTTTTACAATACACAGGTATTTCGTTATAAAAGATGGATTTTTGCTGTATTACCCAGACACAGAGAAAAAAGATCTGGAAAAGAGAAAATGTCTGAATGTGCACCCAAAGGTATAAAGATTTTCTGTGTCATTATGTCATAAACGAGTCCATTATGGTAATTCCTACCTGGGATTCCTACTGGGCTTTATCAGAAGTTATTGTCGTAGCAGTAGTGATCCTGTTACCTGGCACTTTCTGTGTCACGAAGTTAGAAAGGTGAATTCCGTGACGATGTGTAACAGCTAGAGGAGAATGATGTAATTATATAGACTTTATAGACAAGGTAGAATTTCTACCTGCATCCATGCCATCCAATCCGGAGGTCAAATATGCAAACTGCACAATGTTTTTGAAAATAATATGTACCCGGTAGTATTCTGTATGATTATATTCTCTAAATGGAAGCAGGTCTCTATGATGAACACAATTAAGAAGAAAAGTCCTTCGTGCTTTGTGTCTCGTGTGATCTGAATATGATCTGCGTCTGTCAACTTGATGTGATCCGACTCTTCAGACCAAATTACAGTATTTACATATATATATAATACATAAGTATTAATAAAATTTTATGAAAATCCGGATTATTGTTCCAGTTACGGACTCTATATTTATAAGACACACATGTATTTTCCGAAACAAAATTCATTTCCATATACAGGAGGTCTTGAACAAATTTTCAAGGTGAACCCTCGAAAGTAACAGATAAACTTTGCTGATGGCGAGGGCATTCGTGGCATACCGACTTCCTGTAAGAGTGTACAGAATCTTACGACGTATTGCAATTACTAACTTAATCACTCACTTAGTCTCAGTTAACTCATATAAAGGATTTTCTTGCTTAATATCATCCTAACTAATCCATTTTGGCTTGTACCACAACATAAAAAATCTACTCCGCACTTCATTTATTGATTGATTAAAAAAAAAAATACACAGATTTTCAAAGAAGCAAGTATATTTAATAAGGAAAGCACTGTGGGATTGAAAGTAATTATTTCTATAATACTTTCATGAATGAACGAACTATCTCCATTGCCAAATGAATTATTATTTTATATGCTCCAATATTGAATTTGAACAGGAGAGACATCCTAGCACAATGCTGCTTTACATATAATTTCTATCATTAGAGGTTTACTTGCTTTTAAAGATTTTCTAATTTCTAAATACCATATTGATGGTTTTTTTTTTAATGAGAGGATTTTGTATTTATAGGAATTTTGAGGGTTTTTAGTCAGGGGGAAGCTAGGGGCTTTAGAAACAAATTTAGAATAAAAGTCTTGCAATCATAGTGTTTTCAAAGATGTTGAAATTGTAATTGAAATATATACTTACATATAATGAATGAAAAGTGTGCATTTTATAAAACATGGAAAAGCATTGAAATATTTTGATTTTGGAAAACATCTTTACTTAATGATTTACTTGGCAAAGCAAGGTGATTTTGGTGACTTTGTAATTCTCGAAGCAAACAGTATAGATATATACATGCATATCTTTAGTTACCTGTAAAAAATGGACAATAAAGTGTTATGTAATCGTATTATTTTGAGCTTCTGTCATCTTTTTTCTAAGTATGTCCGACTGATTTATTTACCAGGAAGTTTATTTTGCAGTGACTATTTTGGTAACCTATATCAGGTGTTGTGAAGTGGCTTTATCTCTGCTTGACATTCAAGTGGCAATATACCAGAAAGAAGTCTGTTTTATGTAGATAATGCTATTGGAATGGTTGGAACGTAGATATAAATCAATCAATAGCCTGTCTGATATCTACACTTGGTTGACAATTCTGAGATAGAGAGACAAAGAGAGAAAGAAAGACAGGAAGAGAGAACGAGACAGAAATTGAGAGAGAGAAAGGCAGAGAGGTAGAAAGAGAGAGACAGCTAGAAATAAAGAGAGGCAAAAAAAAAAAAAAAATAGAGAAAGAGGAAGAAAAAAGAGAGAGAGGCAGAGAAAGAGAGTGAGACAAAGAGAGCGAGACAGAGAGTGGAAGAAATAGAGAGACAGAAAGAGAGGAAAAAATAAAGAGAGGCAGAGAGAGCACTCATTTGGTACGCTATAGTGACCAGAATTCTAT
>CAJDSM010000857.1:16914-28444 GCA_903981925.1 Ostrea lurida | reverse complement strand
AAATGAGAACATTATACATTTCCTTACATTCATTCTTAGATTGAAATATTAAACTGATACATGTAGTAGAGGGATACCTAATGTTAAAATCTTTTACAATAATCTTGTTGTTATGTTGCATATATTTCTTTATTGTTGCAATAAGACCAGAACATTGGAGAAAGTTTACATTTCCTGTTGACATTTCTTTGAATTTCGCATATGACATAATGAATTGTCCATATTACATAGGTCACCAATGTGTATTATATCATCTTTACAGAATCTTAACAAAGTTCGTTTAGTTTTACTACACTATCTAACCTGTCATAAGATTAAGTCCCCTGCTTGTATGGCTCCCTGTGAAGGACAATATACTAATGTTACTATTCATAACTCTTTAAATGAATTTTTTTTAATTGCTTGCCACATAATTTAGAAGTTTGCCGCCGCCCCCCCCCCCTTCCCCCCTATATACACACACATACGCTTTCAGTGTTCTTATAACCTTTTCTCTCTCACTTTTGTTTGTTTGTTTATTTTTTGTTGTTTTTTATTTCTTTTTTTTTTTTTTTTTTTATTTGTTTTTGTTTTGGTATATTTTTTATTGCTTGAATCACATAACCTTGTAGAAGTTTGTCACCTTTTTACCCAGCCCTCATGCCCCCCCGCCCAGCATCAAATATATCATTAAAAAGCACGTCGTACCAGGCCATATACTTAATACTAACGTGAACAATTATTTAATAACCTCATCGTCATCTATATATTTTGTTTATGACAACAACTTACAATGCTGTCGGAAGCATTCAGAATGGAATAGATAGATGACAATTTAATAATAATGATAAATAAAATAAAAATAATGTTTGTGAACAGATAACGGTCTGCAAACCACGAAGGCACACAAAATATAGTTATAATGTAACTACGCCTGTCAGCTTTAATTTATACAGACAAGTTTTTTCCCTCACAACTTATAATCTTTGGAGAAAAAATCATTCATGCAATATGCACTTTCTCAACTTTCGTTTTAAAAGTAACATTTTAACTGTGTACTCTAATACTATGTAATAGTATTTCAAAACTTGTGTCTTATACTTATCATTGATTCTAGATTGGAGAATAATTTGATGAAGCCGGCATATAACTAGTGTACCGATCTTAACTCTGTTTTTGTAGCATCCGTCACCATTGACATTAGCCTCGGTCTCTCAACATCGATTCTTGTACCTCATTTTACCAAACTAGATGAGTCCAAACGTGTTCCCCTTGCATCGTCCGAATTGGTTAACCTTTTGGATGAGCAAAACAGATTTGCATTTGAATTCACCAGTAGCGCTAGGATTGAGCAATCCTCCACGTAGTTAGTTTCACGATTCTGTGACACCTTTCTTTTGTGCTACCGCTTTTGGGTCCAAATGTGACAGTCGTTCGAGGCAAGAAATGAGTAAAAGGCCGCGCATTCGTCAAAGACAACGTTAAAAACGTAGTCGCTTGGCACATTTGAGATCAAGATGGGGTAAGCCTGTTTTTCTCGAAGCTGCTAATGCGTCAAGTTCGCTGTCGTACCGACGGGAATTTTTAAATCATGTTTGTCTCACGAGATTTTGGCTTTGGCACTCTTAACGAGTGACCGTGTTAAGTTTTAAATAATCGTAATGAAAAATCGTCAACTCTAAATCTTTCGATAATTCGTAAGATTTTTTTGTGAAAGGGCCAACTGGGTTCTATCATACTTAATCAGTATTGTCCGGGATGACGGTTAGCAGGTGAAATATCAAATAATCTCTCTATAAGGTCATACTTGACGTTTAAAGATAGGATGTGAAGGAAATATCGAGCCATTCGTGGTCCACATGCACTGTAGGTAATCAGTGATCAACCAGTTCTCTACAACACGGGCGGATAGACCCTTTGGAAGACCTCTCCGTTACACAAGTGCATTTAGCTGTCATTTGATTTTTTGTTCATTCAAAGGTTTAAGTTAAAATGCATTCTTGGTTTTTGGGGTTTTTGTTTACAATCACTTATTGTTCTTTAATGAAGCTAAGTTCAAAGATGACGCCAATTTATAAAATGAGATTTTTCTCTCGGACTCCTCTAATTAGCTAAACGGGATACACTAAGAAAGATCAGAGGAATTGACTATAATCCACAATCAAACTTTGCCTACAGGACAAGACTTGTGGAAGATGTCGAGAAATTGACACTCTGATTTAAATCTAAAAAGTATTTCCACAAAGTTTGTTTCCTTTTAATAATATATCATCTGGCATTTAAACAAAGAAAGAAGTTGATTCGTATCTCTTTCTTCTTAAGTGAGAATCGGAATCGCAGCACACATGTTCAAATTTAATGGAGAGATATTCTAATACAGGATTTAACTTTTGCACCCATAATTGGGTAAAGGTGGCAATTTCAAGGACTGTCAATGAACATAAAATAAAAAGGATGTCTCACTAGAGTGGTTTTATTAGGGGCCTCTGCGATCGATTTACGTATTGTGGCGCCCTATAAGTAGTTTTCACGATTTTTGTGCATAACTTTCGCCAAAAACTATTCAGTAGAAGCCTTTACATGTCTAGCACATATAGAGGATCAAAACAAGGTTGCAATGGCACACTTCTTGTTCTTCTCATGGCATCTGGCTAAATAGTAATGGTCTAAGTTATTGAAAATCTCTGGTTTCATAAGAGTGCATCAACATATTTTGAAGGAAAACTTTCAAGTTATTTATTTGCAATGAAATATTCTCACGACTTCTTAGGAGAAATTTCTGGCGGGTCAACGGTGGATAAATCAACTTCTGTTGAACACTTAAAATGACTCAGAAATTCAATGCTAAATTGCGTATTTGTCTTGTAAAGGAATCTTATTTGAATTTACCGACCTCACTTAAATCGTAATTGCTGGTAACTTACCGTTAATCTCGAGATTGATAGCCAATATGATGTTACAAGGGGAGACATTTTGATAATGTCGATTCTCGATATTATTCAACCCTATCTCTTAGAACCCGCAACCCACAAATCTAATTTATAAATGGAGGGTACAGTAGCTAGATATAGGAAACAAGAAACTAGAACACTGTCTTTATCTCCCATCACTTAGCATTTAAAACATAAAATTGCACTCATTCCTCCGAGTTGAGTACCAATTCCACGGCCTAGAACAACGATATAAACCAATAACCCAAGAGATCCACACACGAACAACCCTGAGCAATGTGGAAAAATTATAACCGAAATGAGTATGTATCCAGAACACATATAACTATACACATATAAAGTCTGTTCTTTACCCATGGCCCAAATCCAATTGCTCCTCAGTGATTTACCACCTTACCAGAAAATAAGCATCTATTGATTAAACACCTTACCAGATTACAAACGCATAGTAATTACTACCTTACCGAACACAAATACGGCATCTACGTCGCAATTAACCGACCTACCAACAGACTTAGCGCATCTGAGTGAATCTACCTTGACAGGACAATACGCCTAGTGAATTACACTTACCGACACAAAGCATCTAGTGAGAACCACCGTTACCTAGAAAAATACCAATATCTAGTGGAATACCACTACTAACAAAATATCATCTAGATTACTACATTACCGTAACCTAGAGCAAGAATACGGATTCTAGTGAATACCACCTTACAGCAAAATGACACATCTATTGAAATATCCACCCTTACTCAGGACAAAATAGACGCATCTAGTGCTTACACACCTGTACCAGACAACACTTATGCATCTAGGAATTCACTACCTAACAATATTACGCATTCTAGTGAATTACTACTTACCAACAAGATAACATCATTAATTACCACCTTTACCAGAACAAGAAATATCCATGCATTTGATATTACCACCTTACGCAACAAATAGCCATCTATTGCAAATAACCAGCCTACTCAGATACAATACACATCAGTTAATTACTACCTTACAAAAACGCATCTATTATACCACCCTTACCGACAAACTAGCACGTATTGAAATAACACCTACCACAAATAACGCATGTATGGGATACACCTTTCCCTAGACAAAATACGCTATCTAGTGAACTTACTCCTTCGAACCATGCAGATTACGCATTCTATTGAGATTACTACTGACAGATTAAGATGCGTCGATTCAGTATACTACCTTCATCCATACAAGAAATCATTAGTGAAATACTACCTAAGACAAAGATACGCTGTAGGAAATTACTACTACAGACAATATTACCATCAGTGAATACGACCTTACCAACAAAATACATTCATCCTATGAAATACCACCTTACAGACAAAATACGCAGCTATGAATTACACCGTTACCAAGACAGAAAGATCATCTATGAATTCACTACCGTACCAGACAAAATACGCAATATGAATTCTACCTCACCAGATCAAAAAACATCTATTGCATACCACCTTACAGCTAAATACGCCATCTATGGACATTACGCACCTTACTCAATACAATACGCAATTCTAGTAATTACCATCCTTATCAACAATCCTTCATGCTTATTGAATTACAACTTACCAGACAAATATAACATCTATTAATTACTACCTTACCAGACAAATAGCATGTAGGAATACCGACCTTCACACATCATAAATACGCATCTATGTGAAATAACTGCCTTACCAAGCAATAAAGCGCCATTCGATTGAATTGAACCACTCTCACAGATAACAATACGCACTTAGTTGAATACTACCTACAAGACAACCAATACTGCCACTAGTGAATTAACCTTCACCAAGACAAATACCATGGGTTGAATTACTACTTTACCAACAAAAATACCATCTAGTGAATTACCACCTTACCATATCAAAACGCTCAGTGAATTACTACCTTACCAAGACAGAATATAGTCATCTAGTGAATTTACACCTCACAGACAAGAGATACGCATCTATTGATACTAGCTACCACCCAATAATAGCCATCTATGAAATTACTATCTACCAGATCAAAAACCCATCGAGGCAATTACTACCTTATCAGACAAA
The DNA here is from genome assembly GCA_903981925.1 of Ostrea lurida. Taxonomy (NCBI): domain Eukaryota; kingdom Metazoa; phylum Mollusca; class Bivalvia; order Ostreida; family Ostreidae; genus Ostrea; species Ostrea lurida. Next base: position 23,430 of record CAJDSM010000857.1, on the reverse strand, counting down.
ATACGCATCTAGTGAATTACCCGGCCGCGACAGACCTAAGTCGTTAACACAGGTAGTGACAGTTCCACTGCCAAACGCTCGGCAACAGGTGTGAATGTTACGGGTCCTCGGAGATGACCTTAAAAACGGATGTCCCGTGTCGCAGCAGGTGTGGCACGCTAAAGAACCCTCACTGCTAAAAGCCATGAGTGCTAAGCATAGGCCTAAATTTGCAGCCCTTCACCGGCAATGGTGACGTCTCAATATGAGTGAAATATTCTCGACGGGACGAAAAACAACAAATAATCAATCAATCAATCAGTCATATGTAGGAATTACTAATTTAAATCTTATCATGACACAGTGTTCAGTTTGTCAAAATAACTTGGAAGCATTCAAGTTTGTTTATATGTAACATACCCCCCGCCTACCCAGACCCCCGGGGCGTCCAAGATTGAGGCCGGCAATAGTTAGGTCCGTAATGTTCTCATGCCAGGATTGGTATAACTATCTTGTAAACTATTGAGACCATATGTATTGTCTTGTAATTTAGACAAGTTTCATTGCACATGATGTGGAGGGTCCTGGGTCATGATGCTCCGTCTCTTTTAAAATGCTTGAATTCTCTTGGTAAACTATTGAGATCCACCTCACAAACCATGTATTTTCTTGAGTCCTTGTTGTTGAGACAACGTTTCAAATTGACAATATGTGGAGGGCCCTTGGGGTCATAACTGACTCGCCCTTTTAGAAATTGTTTGATTATTTTAAAACTTTTGTGATCCAACCTTTAACCATATATTTTCTTGTCATTGTTTTAATGATAATTTTTAAAGAATAATAAAAAAAAAGACCCCAGGGGCTATGCCTGAACCCCAAATCTTCTCATGGTTCTACTGTCTTATTCTTATTTGAGTAACATCGTTTCATTTATGGGTATTGGAAGATGACAAGAGTTAGTCTAGTCCATACATGTACCTTTTGAATAGTATGCGCATTAGTAAATCCAAACTTATGCTGTCTTCAAATGAGCACGTGTCAGTAGTGAGCGTGTGGCCCATGGCCTCTTGTTATGTTTATTAGTGTGTTAGGGCGAATCTCCAAATATGTTCAACTGACATCGAAACTTCACCATCGGTCGGTAAGTTGGCGCATATATAAGACCAATGTAAGACGCTTCTTGTTAAACCTATCGTGATAAAAGCAGCCACAACCTCCGGGTCAGAAACAGAAGCTATAATCACTGCGTCACCGATGATCGAAATTGTCTTAAATATATTTGAGTGAAAGAAAGGGATTGGGTGACCCTATGCCCAAATCAAGAATCGAGAACGGATCTCCGATTAGGAAGCATCACTCTAACTATGTAATAAAAATCTATAGATCATTATCCAAATGAGAAATAGTTGTTAAGCGATTATCTACTACATAGGAATTCTAAGAAATTTATGTGTCAACCTTAAATTCTTCTGTTTTGTTTACTCATTTATAGTTTAATTTAATTAATTATGAAGTAAATGTGTATACATGTTCCCACACTTTCATGATGTCAGACATTAAAAAACAGAATCGCACCTATTATAATTTTCGTAGAACAGAATTTAATGAAATAATAAAAAATGACAAAATTTAATGTTTTAACAGTTTAGAAAAACTGCTTATTTGTAAATATGCATATTAGGAAAAGCGATGTGAAATACACATTGCCACCATAAGAAGTTATTGCCCTTGACAATATTTTTCTTATATAATGATTAGTTATCTATGGAAATAACAGTTTTTTCCACTATCAAAAGTTAACTAAATTATTTATTATATCCAGTAATTCCTTTTAGAAAATATATTTCTATCATGCGCAAAGTTAATAAAATAAAGATTCTTTGAAAAACCTATGGACATCACATAGGGTGGATAATCCTTAAATAGAGGGAAACTCTAAAGCGCATACTGTTAAATTAAAGAAGAGAAGACAACATTTTAAACAAATGATTTAAAAACAAAGAAACAAGAGCTTATGCAAAAGATCTAAAAACTGACACACAATAGCTCTACGCAAATGATTTAATAAGCTTAAGAAAACTAGCTTTATGCAAAAGATTAAAAACCTAAAGAATAGCTAGCAACTAGGGAGAAAAAGTAAGGGTCACAGCTGTCTAGTAGGAAGTAAGAGTATGGATTGGCTGTAACAAGGAAGTAAAAGACATGGACCATTAGCTGTTTAGGGAGTAAAAAGTAAGGCGTAAACGTACTAATATCATCTACTGAGTAAAATTAAAAGGACAATAATTAAACTTCCAATTCTTTTTACTTCTTAATTAAGATTGAATAACTGAAATATGTTAAAGAAATCTCCTGATCCAATAAAAGTGTGACCTTTATTGAAATTTTGGAACTTCATGTCATTATTTGATATTTTGCAATCTTTTAATATTCTTATACTGAAAACTCGCTTCTTAAATTGTTTACTATGTTTTATTCAATTGTGAATTTCTCATTTGCTCTTCTGCTTTTGGCGCCATGCATGCACTGTAAACATTGGTTTGTTGGAATTTCGTGTCATTCAATGCATTCCGTATTTCATGCGTTACCTTTTTGTTAACTTCTGTATTCCTATTACAGTCGTAGCCATGCCATCTTAACCCTTTTCTGTTCTTGAGTTCTGGTTTTTTAACTCTTACAATTGATACAAAAATAAGCACATTCGCATTCAAATTTTCAAATTCAAATGATATTATATAATCATATTCTTGTGTCTTGTAAAATAAAGAAAATGTCACTAACTGGCAACTAATGCTTCTGCAACTTATTCTTAAAAAAAAAAAGGTATCTTAACACAAGTACATATCAAACTCGTAATAATTCACTATTGGTGACATTGAACTGTTAGTATGTAAATTGAAGTTATATTATAAAAAAAAAAAAAAAGACACACAAAAATGGTATAAAAATCAGGAATCGTGTGAATTAGTTATGATTCATTACTGGCACATCTCTTTGAACAAATAGCGTATCACTGCAAACTGATGATACAGATTTCAAAACGGATTCAGCATTGACATCCGGTACTTTCCACTGAGTACGACTGCCGGTCGTACCTGAAAGGATAAACACAATATGACATAAAAAAAACCAAGAACAGAAAAATGAAGACAAGGGAAGCGAGATGATTCGGGTTCATTGGCAAGAAATTTTTCATCAGATACTTTTTAATTTATATTGGGGCGGTTTTTTTTCCGGTATCTAGTGACATTTATTCAATAAGAACGTATTTACATCAGAAAGTGTGGCGAGGAATAAAATTATAGTTTAACTGTATGTTATCCGCTATCCACACAAAGAAAAGCCCGCGCTTTACCTCTGTCAGACAGGCCGATTTCAGCAGGTATGTCCACTAGTGCAGGGACCGATTTCCTACTGCTTGTGGAGCCTTTGAAAGCAAAGACACTATTGCAAACCCTTCTTTAATATAGATAGTTAATTTACTAACTGACGATGAACAGACGTATGTAGAGACCTACATTTAACGCATGTTGGTCGATTTGATTAAAATCGTCCTCTTTTTCTTCCTGGACGCTTGACTGGCTGTACCTCTTTTTTCTGCAAACAAAACGTGGAATTTAGCGCATTTTTACTCTTTAGAAAATATGAAAATAATGTACCATATTCGATTTTATCTACCTTCTTTTCTTCCTTTTCCTCATCAGTCCTCGGCTTATTGACAAAGTTTCATCTTGGTCTTTTCAGAAATGTTTTCGTAATCCACATCGTCCTCCGTCTTCTTGTCTTCTTTCTCCACCTTCTTCCTCAACATTCCGAACCTCTTCTACTGTTTTCTGTTATCGTCTTCGAAATGTCCAGTTTCCTTTCAATCTGTTCTTGCTGTTCCACAACCATATTGACTGTCATCTGGTTCCCCCTTTTCTACTTCGTTAGGTTCAGCTTTAATGACCGAATTTCACCTTGGTATTTCTCATAAACTTCTTGATAATCCACTCGTCGTCTCTTCTGGTCTTCTTCTGTCGACCTCTTCCTCGGTGTTTTGGACCTCCTCTGTTATTTTTCTTGTTTTTTCTTTCGAATGCCCAGTTTGCTTTATCGCTGTTTGTTCTTTTCTCCGTGTGATTATTCCCGTACCCTACGATTCCAGATTGATTGTGTGTAATATTTTTGATATTCTTCTCTTTTACTTCGTTAGTTCTTTGGATCTAATGACCAAATCTCCATCTTCGCTCTTTTCGTCAATAACCGTCTTGATGATCCCACATCGTCTCTTCTGTCTTGCCAAACTTTGTCCCACTTTATCCGTCCTCTTCTTTCTTGTTCTTTTTTTTTTCCCTTGCCCACTATGTCCTCGGCGTATTTGGACAGTTCTCCTTCTCTGTTATTGTCTTCCAAAGTTCAGGTTTGCTTTGGATCTGTTTCTTTTGAATGTTTTTCTTGATACATGTCTTATGGTAATAAAAATAGATTGAGAATGCCTAATTCATTGAACGAATATAAGACCGATTCTTACGTAACAGGACAGTAAAATGAAAAAAACAAAAAAAAAAGAAAAACAAGTTTGTTCTTTATTATGATATCATTTTCGAATCTTGATATTGATATCAAATTCTACAAATTCAGGAATACTGCTTACGAAAAAATATATTTTATTAAAACATGCTAAAAAACTCGTACAAAAAACGTCAATATTGCCGTAATGGTATAATGACGCTCCGGCGTTCCGTGTACGTAGGACACTTTTCCGTAATCCGAATTTTATCCTGTATATTCAAATACGTCATTATTTTAAACTTGTCATTGGATTATTTTAATGGGATAAAGAGCTTTTCATTTTGTTGAAAGTTTAGATAAATTATTTCACTTGAAATAGAATAGGGGGGGAGGGGGGAGGGGGGAGGGCAGGGGGCTTCTAACTCCTTTTTTGTTTATAATATTCCTATACGTCTGGCAAAATTTTATTCTTTGCTCCTTCACTACTTTCCTTTTGGGCTTGGTCTTTCGGCCCTTTGTTACTCTTTTGTAACTGTCACCAAACAAAGTGTTTCCATTATCTGTAATCGGACGGCTATAGCGAACTTTGCGTTTGTGAATTTCTTGAACTTTGCTCGCGAGGAACGATCCCACTGGATGCACTACTGCAACAACCCATGATTAAATATGACGACTAAAACAATTCCTTTACAAGAACTCGTATTACATAGAGGTATAGATATATTAAAATCACTTCCTTTTTCCAAGGAACATTAAACTTCTCTGCTAAGTAATAATTATACAAATTATCCAAGTCCAAGTTAAAATGCTGATTGATAAAAGAATCGGTTGACACATAACGACGGTTTGTATATTGATTGCTTGTATCGAGTTGTGTATGTAATACAACGCTCTTGGACAGGACTAATGAAACCTATACCGAATTCTTTTAAAGATTGCAACAGAATAATGTCATTGTGCACCATTGATATTTCTAAATTATTGGAACATCACACCCAAATTTGAAGTCCAGGATTTAGCGATTCTGACCTATCGCTTTACTTATTTCATCAAACACTGTTTATTTTAAGGCTACTTTTAAATTATCAATGTTTAATACATAGTATTAATTATACTATTCGGTCTACTCCAATTTCTTCATAAAATGGAGACGAGAGAGAAAAAAAAATAACAAGTTTCTATACACCGGCATTTATTGAGTTAAATCATAAAATATTTTCACCATTTCTTAATGAAACTGTTTGGATATCTCCACTCCATTAAACATTTGTACGTGAATCGAGGCGATGCATACATTTTCTTTGTGATTGGCATGGCTCCACAGGCGCCACTCGGAACTCCTCGACCACTTCCTTTCCAGGTGTATGGTGATCGGTGACGGATTCACGATGGTGGTTGCTCACCGCTGTCTGAGCCTAAAACAAAGAAAGTCATTTTTATCACTACTACTCAACAATCCAATAATGAATATAACGAGAAATCCGGTGAATGGTTCAGAATCATCACTGTGTAATCTAGTTCTTTACCATGTTTGAAGAATTGCATACCTGCCCTCCTCCTCGCCCTCGTCCACGACCCCTGCCGCGCCCTCTACCGGCTCCCTGGTTACCGGGTTTTACCCTTCTCCAACCTAATTACAGAAATACATTATTCAGTTCCTTGCGCCAGTATGTCTAATCTTACACTGTTTATCCGTTATGGTGTCGGTAAGGGTAGTAATTCACTAGATGCGTATTTTGTCTGGTAAGGTTGGTAATTCACTAGATGCGTATTGTATCTGGTAAAGTGGAATTCAATAGATGCGTATTTTGTCTGGTAAGTGGTATTCAATAGATGCGTATTTTGTCTGGTAAGGTGTATTCAATAGATGCGTATTTTGTCTGGTAAGGTAGTAATTCACTAGATGCGTATTTTTGTCTGGTAAGGGTATTTCACTAGATAAGTATTTTGTAGGTGGTAATTCACTAGATGCGTATTGTATCTGGTAAGGTGGTAATTCAATAGATGCGTATTTGTCTGGTAATAGGTAGGTATTCACTAGAT
>CAJDSM010000856.1:2221-19986 GCA_903981925.1 Ostrea lurida | reverse complement strand
GTTATGGCCTGGACACGAATCTATGTTAAAAGACATATTTTAACCTTGTTTGACAAGTGTGAATTGAATGCAAAAAATGGTAAATCTGTAACTATAGGTATCTGTAAAAGATGAGAATAACAAAATTAAACTCAGCAAAAATTACTAAAGAAAGCCATGTTACAGCCAAGAGAAACCCCACTCCCCCCCCCCCCTTCTTTTATTTACCACAATCATGTCCATGCCCCTTTAATGAAGGATGAGTGAATCAAGTGTCCTAACAAGAGGCCCATGGGTCACATTGCTCATCTGAGTGACCTTGGCCCTGTTGTTGTTCAGGAGTGGTGATTTTAAAAAGAATTTTCATCAATCTTTATTCCTGTGAAAATTTTCACCCCATATTGTTGCCAAAAGAATCACAACTTAACTGAAAATGAATTCAGATAACTCAACACCATTATGACTATACATCATGCTATGAAAACTTGAATCCAATTCACCAAAGGACGATTTGCACCAAGTTTGGTTGAAATGGGCCCAGTGGTTCTGAAGAAGATTTTCCTTTATATCAACATGTTAAACTTTTGATTCTCTATTGTGGCTCCATCCTGCCCCTGGGAGGCATAATCTGAACAAACTTGGATCTACTCTAAATCAGGAAGTTTTCAATTTCTTCTAGTCCAATGGTTCTTGAGGAGAAGATTTTTAAAGATATTCCCTATCTATTTGCATGTAAAACTTTGATCCCATGCAGTGGCTCCACCATACCCCTGGGAATCATGATTTGTACAACTTATATCTCCACTATGTAAAGGCAAAGTTAACAAGATATGAAACACTGATGCCCCTGGAGGCCTGGATTCCACATACCAGTAAAAGGGGTTTGCCAAAAGGTTAATTCATTGTGAAATATAAAACAAAGATTGTGTCTTGTCGAACATGAATGCCCGTATTCCACACACTTGCCAGTGGGAAGGGCTTTGTCCATAAGATCACGGCATGTGAAAATATGAAAGGTTTATCCCTTACCATTTCAAAAGTTATGGCCAATGTTAAAGTTTTTAAAATGTAAGTCAAAGTTCAAAGTCAGGCTCAAACATTTTGGTACCAGATAAAAGGACCTTTGTCATAAGGAACCAAAACATGTGAAATATTTAAAGCCCTAGTACTTACCCATCATACAAAGTTCATAGCTACGGTTATAGTTTTTTGAAAAGTAGGTCAAACTTCAAGGTCAAGGTCAAGAATGTCAAAAATGTTTTGGCTACCTACGGAAAGGTCCTTGTCTATATGAACATACATGTGAAATATCAAATGCCCTAGTACTTATTCATTCAAAGTTATAGTTAAGGATAAAATTTCAGCAGCAAATGACAGTAAGGACAGACTGACAGAATGACAGACAGGACAAAAACAATATGCCCCCGATCTTCGATCACGGGGGCATAAAAATTATTACCTTGCCATTGTCAATAAGTTTATGGCCAATGTCAAAGTTTTTGAAAATAGGTTAAACTTCAAGGTCAAGAGGTCACAAGTTTCGGTACCAGTAGAAAGGGCTTGTCACAAGGAATCCATATGTAAAATATGAAAGTCGACTAATGTTGAAGTTTTTGAAAAGTAGATTATACATCAAGGTCAAGAGGTCAAAAAGTTTGGTACCAGTAAAAAGGATTTGTCATAAGTAATGCACATGTGAAATATGAAAGTCCTATAACTTACTATTGAAAAGTTATGGTCAATGTTAAAGTATTTGAAAAGTAGTTCAAACTTTGAGGTCATGGTCAGGAGGTCAAAAAGTTTGGTACCAGTAGAAAGGGCTTGTCATAAGGAATACACATGTGAAATATGAAAGTCCTATCACTTATCATTCAAAAGTTATGGCAAATGTTACCACAAATCACCCCTGGATTAGAACGCTTAGGCCGATATAGTATTGCGTTGGGTGATGACACTGTTGAATCTGTTTGCATTACAATTGCAAAATGCATTAGAAACTCTCATTGGTCCATACATTTTAAGTCCACCCAAAATTTCCTTTTACGGAAGTAGTCAACATCTGCACTCGTGTCAAGCGTCTATAAATATCTCTGCGCGCACCAAGGGAAAAACCAACAATATAAATATATTACCCTGGATATGTTCATGTTCAACACAAATGTTCAAAGTTTGGTCTAAAAGAGCGTATAACAAAGAAGTGCTATTAAGATATTTGGTATTTTCTTTACTTCAAAACACGGTAATTAGTAATAAAATGCACCGAGACCTATGGTATCTTACCTCTGAACGGGACACGTGCTTTGTTGCTTGATTTGTGATTATAAATAGAAATGGCGAAGTGAGTTATTTGTAAAGACTGATTTAAAATGAAATAATTCTGGTTCAAACAAATGAAACGCACAGCTTCATAAATATGTACATTTAACAGCATTTTTACAGAGGGGATTGTCGAAATTCGGTTTAATCATATAACAACTCCAATTGGTGAAAGAAATTGGGCGGGCTGGAATCGGCCAATGAAAACTCTCGTTGTATGACATTAAACAAATTCAATTGTCGCATTCAAATGTGTCGTCACTCAACGCAATACTATATCGGCCCAAGCGTTCTAATTCAGAGGTGATTTGTGGTAAAGTTTTTCCTGCAGACAAACAGACAGACCGACCAAAAACTACTGTAGAGTCATCATTGTTCGTGGGGGACCAATGTTCGTGGATTTTGTTGGTCACTCTTGCCCACGAATTTATGCCCCCATGAACATGCTTTATTTTTCTTTTAAATCTTTATAAATATTATGCCCGTTTCGCACATTATTTATCAATGCCTCCCAAAATTACGTCCCCACGAACTGCAAATTTTGTTTATCCGAGAACATTGGCCCCCCACGAATTAAAAGATTCCACAGTACAATGTCCCCGAATCGAGATTCTGGGGGCAATAAACAGTTGGGCAAACACGAATCCCTGGACACACCAGAGTGGAATCAGGTGCCAGGAGGAGTAAGCATCCCCTGTTGACTGGTCACACCTGCCGTGAAGCCATGGTCTTGATCAGGTAAACGGAGCAATCCATATCGAAATCAGTGTATGAAAAATGGCTTAACAATATTGCTATGCAAACACATTCAATGACAAGACAATCTTGACTCCAATGGCGAATTTTCCCTTTATATCAACCTCTAAAACTTTGATTCTTTATTGTAGCCCCATCCTACTCCTGGGAGCCATAATCTGAACAAACTTGGATACATTCTAAATCAGGAAGCTTTTAGGTAAATATTTTTTCTTCTGGTCCAATGGTTCTTGAGAAAAAGATTTTCCGTATATATTCGCATGTAAAACTTTGATCCCCTATTGTGGCCCCATTATACCCCTTAAGAGTCATAATTTGAACAATGAATTAATTTCTACTATACCGGGAAGCTTTCATATAAATTTCTGCTTTTCTGGCTTGAGGAGAAGATTTTAAATGACACCACCCTATTTGCATTTCATAATGATCTCCCCTTTGATGGTGGCCTGGTCCTTCATTTGAACTAACTTGAAATCTCCTTCACCCAAGGATGAGTTGTACAAAGTTTGGTTGAAATTGGCAAAGTGGTTCTGGAGGAGAAGATGAAAATGTGAAAAGTTTATGACGCCAACAACGAAAAAATTTTGATCAGAAAAGCTCACTTGAGCCTTCAGCTCAGGTGAGCTAAAAAGGAGGTTGTAGAGCATTTCAGGAACTGTAAATGACAAAAAGTCAATAAATTTGATACTTACCGATGCACTTTTGTCCATCAGCAGTCAACAGTAGCCCCGGGGGGCATACACATCTGTACCCTCCCTCCAGATTCCTGCATTGACCACCAGCACATATACCAGGAACTGATCTGCACTCATTCACATCTACATAGACAGTTTATTTCAGCCAAGAACAGATGCACTAACCTTTTCTCACTGTACTTGCACAATAAAGAATCTTACCCATGCAGGTGTCCCTTGCCCGGGTGAGTTCATATCCCTCATGACAGATACACTCGTAAGATCCCTCACTGTTCCTGCACACACCATTACCACAAATGTCTCCAAAAAGGCTGCATTCATCAACATCTTAAATAAACAAGGTAATCTCTTGATGATCCTTAAATTTATTAAATCTAAATCACTATGGCTGCTTATTATCACACAAGTCTTGATATATATACTGGTACAAAGCCATTTTTTTTCTCTAAAGTTGGAACTACATTACATGAAGATTTTTGCATATCATTGTTGCTGTTGAAATTATTCCTATTCAATTCTGTGTGAAAATTCATATCTAGATCTCTTAACATTGACCAAATGCTGGACCTAACAGCTAGGCAATCGTGTTTCTGTACACTCCAACTTACAAATACATGTACATGTATTACAGAACTAGAAAACTGACATGGTCAGGGGCCCTGCCGAGGGCTATCAAAGGAAAGTACATCTGTATGAAGGTGCTTGTGAACCCAGAATTTATATACTTCTGCCTCTTCTTGCAGAGTAAAATTATGCAAAGTTTCAAAAACTGTACATATAAAACTTTTTGAGTTATCCATGCATCACAAACTCAGAAATTCTTGATGAACAGACGAACGGACGGGCGGACGGATCCAGAATGTATACACTTCTGCCTCTTATTGTAGAGTACAATTGTGCAAAGTTTCAAAACTGTACGAATAAAACTTCTTGAGTTATCGCATCACAACTTCAGTTATGGCATCAAGAAAAGTTGTGACGAACGGACGGGCGGACGGAACCCAGAATTTATACTACTTCTGCTCTTATCGTAGAGAACAATTGTGCAAAGTTTCAAAAACTGTACAATCAAAACTGTTTGAGTTATCGGCATCACAACTTCAGTTATCGCATCAAGACGAAAATGTGTGACGGACAGACTAACGGACGGGCGGACGGAACCCAGAATTTATACACTTCTGCCTCTTATTGTAGAGTACAATTGTGCAAAGTTTCAAAAACTGTACCATAAAAACTTTTGAGTTATCGCATCACAACTTCAAGTTATGGCATCAGACAGAAATGTTGACGTGACAGGAACGAATGGTACTGGCGGACAGAACCCAGAATTTATACACTTCTGCTTTATGGTAGAGTACAATTGTGCAAAGTTTTCAAAAACTGGTACGATCAAAACTTATTGAGTTATCGCGGTCACAACTAAAAATGTTGACGGACGAGGAATGTGTTACTATAGGGGCACCCGCACCGCATTTCATGCGGGGCCCTAATTAAATGTATGCTGTACAAAATAGTTCTAACAGCAAAACCATCAAATTTGTATCATTTTAAATCCATGTGTTTTTCTTGTTTACGTGCTCGAAATTTGCCAAATTTGGTGAAAATTGATAGTTAATACTTAATTTTCCCTTTTGTGATATCATCAGGGTAATGCTGCTCACTGTAGGCGTTGATGCTACTGAACTGTAGTTTTTCTCTCCATGACAGTGTTTATAATCAGCTCTATAGTAAGTGCAATAGGCTTTGCAGCTGCTTTAACAACACTGAAACTCAGACTTCCATATGTATTATACAAAATTTCAAGGATAATTATATAAAAACAAGGAACGTACTGTCTGTCTTTAACACATAATGGGCGATGCCAGACAAAAATCAATTGCAATAGCAACCTGAATTTACTCAAGTGATCTAAAAAAAAAAATCAACACCAATTATACGCCCATCGTAATTATCTCAGAGAAGACAGAATGTAGATATAAAGAAGACAATATTATTCCAATCCGTGCACACTGTGAAAAGTCATTGCCCAGGCAATGTTAAAACCACCATGTGCCTTGTGACCTTGACCTATCACCTTTGCTCAAGGTCATGACACTTCCTTGGGTCCACAGCAACAATTCTGTAAGATATTATTTAAATCCATGCACTCAGTTAAAAGTTACGGCATGAATGTTAAAACCATCTGTGCATTATGACCTTGACCTTTGGCCATCAATGCTATGACACACCCTTTAGTCCAGACCAACCATTCTGTGAAACATTCAAATCCATGCACTCAGTAAAAAGTTAAGGCCCAGACAATGTTAAAACCACTATGTGAACAGTGACCTTGACCTTGGTTCAAGGTCATGTCACTTCCTGCGAAATATTATTCCAATTCATGCACTCGTAAAAAGTTATGGCCCAGACGATGTTAAAACCATCTGTGCATTGTGACCTTGATCTTTGACCGGTGACTTTGACTCAAAGTCATGACCTTTTCATGGGTCCTGGCCAACAATTCTGTAAAATATTATTCAAATCCATGCACTCAGTGACAAGTTATGGCCCGGACAATGTTAAAACCAAGATATGCATTTTGACCTTTGACCAGTGACTTTGATCAAGGTCATGACACTTTTTGCAACAATTCTGGAAAATATCATTTCAATCCATGCAATCAGTGAAAGGTTATGGCCCGGACAATGCTAAAGCCATTATCTTGTCCTTTGGCCAATAATTTTGGCTCAAGGTCATGACACTTCCTTGGATCCAGGGCAACAATTCTGTGAAATATTGTTCAAATCTAAAAAGAAGGTCAAAAGTTAAGTCTGGATGTACGATGGATGGACAACACCATAACATAACACTCCCCGTCTAAGACGGGCGTATAAAAATCAAGGTTATACTTTATGACAGATCATTGTAGACAGTTTATTCCTTGTGTATACAAAGGTCTAAGTTTAACATATATGGCATATTTCAATTATACTATAGGTAAAATGTGCCTTTTTAAAGGTAAATTTGTGACTGTGCAAAATCAAGGTGCATCATATATTTTCATTGGCTTGTTTGTAAACAAAGAGTCGAGTCTTAGTTTACAGAACACAAACTTAAGGCTATAATATTGCTTTTATCTTTGCATTCAATAGTTCCAAATTTTGGTTGTCAGCTTTGTATGAGTTATGATTTTAATTTTTAACATCAGCAATGAAAAACATTTTGATCAAAAACCACGAATCAATCCATTTAATAGGAATCTTTTGGGACTAATGTGGTAACCCACTGCCCCTTGCAGGGCACACTACATAATGAACAAAATAGACTTCCTCAGATTGTACCAGAAGTTGTATTGTTCAGAAGTAGTTGCAGACAATGCATTAAAGCATGCGTAGGTGAAAATGCCTACGTCCAAATGTTCATATCTTCTACATAAATTGTTCTTAGCTAGATGAAATTCCTAACAATATGCACATCTACATCCCCAACACTCCTAAATATTTCATTGAAATCCTGCAAGTTGTTCAGGAGGAGTTGCAGACAATGCATTGAGGCATATGCCGGTTAAGTCCAAATGATCAAATCTTCTTCATAAATTGTCTGAGAAACTATTCCTGACAATATGCACATCTCCATTATGTAATCTAACACTCCACAAAGTTTCACTGAAATTCTGTAAGTTGTTTATGAGGAGTTGCAGACATCGCATTGAGGCATGTATTGGTGAAAAATGCCCAAGTCCAAACGTTTACATTTTCAACATAAGTTGTCCGAGATAAAATTCCTGACAAAATGCACATCTCCATTCTGTAATTAACACCCCAGTAAGTTTCATTAAAATCCTGCGAGTCGCTTAGGAGGAATTGTAGACAACATTTTGGACAGACAAACAGACGGAAGGGTGAAACCTATATCTCCTCTCAAACTTTGTTTAGGACCTACTAAACATTTCTACACTACACCAAAGTATAAAACTTATCATTATCCTTCAGAATAACTCAGTCATTTTCATTGGTCTAGGGCTGGTCACGTGAAGGGAGATAATTCGTGGCAACTGCGTTGTCTCCCTTTAGATGGAAATAGGGCACCACCAAGCTAGTACATGGTACGCCCACACATTATTATGGACCCAGGGACTTAAATGTCCATTGAGGTAAGAATCCATGGAATTTTGCATAACAAATTTAAGTCAATGGGTTACAACTCATTAAAAAAAATTGACAGTTCCCCTTATAATATGCATTGTTATACCCCTACTAAACAGTTCCTACAATATTCCATACGGAAAAAAAGTCCAACATCATGACTGTTGGACCGGGCGGGCCGGAGGAACTGTTAAAATCGACTGTTAAAAAAGACTGTTGGCCCGCTGACGTCATATGGCGCTAAATTGTGTTATCTTTTCCTCCTTCGGCAAACCTCGGCTGATTCTGGTAACCATCAGTTAGATGTAATCAGCCGAGGTGTGCCGAGTGATTTATTCCAGTCGTTTGGATTATAAACAGAAATGGCCGATGGTCGTTTCGCTGCGGCAAATGAGGATGAAATTCAAGCGCTAACTTGAAGCAGGGGCAGCAAAATCACAATAAAAATGTGAAAATATTCTCGGCGAATATCTTTGCATTTTGGACTTATCACTGTCTCTTCGGGATAAATCTGGCGAAGAATGATCGATAGAAATAGGCCGGCCTATTGAGGAAATTCTACTGTTTAGTAAGGGGTATAACAAAACAGTTGTTGACAGGAGTCTCGGGAAACAGTCGACCTGTTGGACCAGAGTG
This sequence comes from Ostrea lurida, assembly GCA_903981925.1. Taxonomy (NCBI): domain Eukaryota; kingdom Metazoa; phylum Mollusca; class Bivalvia; order Ostreida; family Ostreidae; genus Ostrea; species Ostrea lurida. The sequence continues at coordinate 11,480 of CAJDSM010000856.1, read as the reverse complement.
CAAGCTGTTGCCCGCGGCCTACGGCCTTGGGCAACAGCTTGCACTCCAACAGATCGACTGTTTCCCTCTACCCTAATCAACAACTGTATACATCTACATATTGTGATCTTTCTTTGTACCAAATTTCATTAAATTCTCCCAAATGATTTAGGAGTAGTTGCAAAGACTAAGTATTTTACATAGAAAAAAACCAAGCCAAAGGGCTGAATCTTCTTTTAAAAACATTGGATAGCATCCCCCTTGCAATATGCACACCTCCAAATTGTGAACTTTCTTTGTGCCAAGTTTCATTAAAATCCCCCAAAGGGTTTAGGAGGAGTTGCAAAGACAAAGTATTTTGAATACAACATCCTAAGTTCAAGGGCCGTGACTCCTTTAAAAAACATTGAACAGCATTCCCCTTGCAAGAAGTGATCTTTCTTTGTACCCAGTTTCTCTAAAATCCTTACAAGACTTTAGGAGGAGTTGCGAAGACAAAGTATTTTGCAAAGAAAAACCTAAGTCCAAGGGCCTTAACTCCTTTAAAAAAATCGGACAGCATTCCCCTTGTAATATGCACATCTCCACACTGTGATCTTTCTTTGTACCAAGTTTCATAAAACTCTCCCCATGGGGTTTAGGAGGAGTTGCGAAGACAAAGGGTAAGGGAGGGACAGACAGACGGACGACAGCGGTATAGCATAATATGCCCACTTTTTATGTGGGCGTATAATAATTAGTGCAGAAATACATTATGAAATGTTTATGTTTGGCGTTGTGTTTTTGCCTCATTCTATTGTGATGTCACAATCGAAAGCTTTTCTTATAGAAAAAGTTATTACGAACTTGTCAATGATGACATTTTACATAAAAAATCATGTCAAGAAATGTTTTCAGGATAACTTTTTTTTTTACTTTTTAGAATCTTCAGGATAATAAAACTACTATGGACTGCTTAGCAGGGAAATATCACAAATTATCAGGTCTTATCATAGGCACCCTCGGGTGATAACCCTACTAAGACCTGATAATTGTAAGCTTCCCTGCTAAACAGTCCATAATTGTATAATGTTTCCCTGCTAAACAGTCCATAATTGTATAATATATTCAACTAAGGGCTCACGGCGGTGTGACCGGTCAGCAGAGGATGCTTACTCCTCCATGGCACCTGATCCTACCTTCGCTTTTGTTGGAGGTCCGTGTTGCCCTACACTCGACTTTGAATATGTTTTTGGGATTATGAATACATTGAACACATTGATAACTTCCCCAATTTATATTATACTTTCATGTAAATTACTTGATTCTGATTGGTTGAGAAACTTTTGATAAGATACACTGTCACCCGCTGAATGATGAAACCGGTGCGCACCCCACAGTGTGTTAGAACATAAAAACAGTCCACATTGCTTGAAAACGGTTGATATTTAACTCTTTACCTACTAAAGGCTATTTTACGTTCCCTACCAATACATAGTTTATTACTTCCTGCTGCATGTCATTTGAGGGTTAACTACTAGAGGTAATTTGCAGTGAAAGAGATAGAATGATTATTTGAATGGTGTACCTATTAACAATGTATACTTGACTTCTTTTGTATTATTTCATGTAATAATAATAAAATATGTTTTGAACTTACCAATGTTTGCATTTTATTAATTATCCATTGCATTTTATTAATTAATCCAAATTTAATTGATTAACAAGTCCATAATTTGTATCACTTTGAAATAAAATAAAACAATTTCATTTGCCAGTTTTTACAATTTGTTCATTCCAACACAGTTTACAGTCCCAATTTAATTCAATGGTTCCTCATGAAATTGAAGAAACAGTCATTTTTTCACGCACAGTTTTACATCACACTGTTGACAATTCCAATGGACACCTCATGCCTCCTCTATCGGGTCTGGTAGCAGTGAACTTAGCGGCATATCCATTTGTTTCTGTCACTATTAAACTTCAATATTAAACACACTGGGAAAAATTTATTTAAAAAAATCAATTTCTTTTTTCTCTTTTCTAGCGAAAAGGACGGCCCGTTTCTCTTACGAATTCTGAAACACGCGGTTTAGTAAGATGGCGTGTCCAGTCCCTATTTAATTCTAAATCACTGTCCTCAGTTTCACTTTCGGATGTATCCGAAATCGAAATGTCACTTCCAAAATCTTGTGTCACACTATCATCAATATCGGAAGCTGTAATTCCCTCAAATTCGCTACTATCATTGGAAGAATAAACAAATTCTTCCAACCCGTCCGCCATTTCTCTTGCGGCGTCATAACTAAAACTGCCCGCGTTTTCAACATCAATTTATGCATTAAAACGTCACTAAAACTCAACAAAGAAAGTTCTAGATTGAACCTTGATCCTTCCTTTCGACAGATTTCATTGGCTCAAATATCACATGACATCGTTCATCCTCCAATCGAACGAAGTTTAGCATAAGTGTTTTGACGGATTAATCCGCCATTACTCTAAAACGTGTATTTGTTTACAGCGGTATAATCTGCTGCTGAGGATGTAACGCTGAAAAATAGTAGCGTGTATACACGTCACTAAGGATATAACGGTGAAAAATAGCGCGCTTGTATATATACGTCAACGGTAGGTAAAGAGTTAAAAAAAAATGTGGACTGCGCGAAATTTACATGCATACGGTTCACCATTCTAGTGTGCGTAAGCGGAGCTGGTAAAACAGATGTTTGCAACCGTTAAATCAGCATTAATGGTCGTAAATCACAAATGAGAAGGTAGTAATTCCCATTCTGCAATTTTGCTTGATGTTTGCAAAACACATTTACTTAGTACATTAGTCAATTTGATCAAAACTGTTGCATTGGAATTTGTAATTCATGACATTTAGTATAATATAATAAACTAGAAAACTGACATGGTCAGCAAGGGCCCCGCCAAGGGCTATCAAAGGAAAGTGACATCTGTATGAAGGTGCTGTGAACCCAGAATTTATACACTTCTGCCTCTTCTTGCAGAGTACAATTATGCAAAGTTTCAAAACTGTACAATAAAAACTGTTTGAGTTATCGCATCACAACGAAAATGTTGACGAACAGACGAACGGACGGAACCCCGAACGTATACACTTCTGCCTCTTCTTGCAGAGTACAATTATGCAAAGTTTCAAAACTGTACAATAAAAACTGTTTGAGTTATCGCATCACAACGAAAATGTTGACGAACAGACGAACGGACGGAACCCCGAACGTATACACTTCTGCCTCTTCTTGCAGAGTACAATTATGCAAAGTTTCAAAACTGTACAATAAAAACTGTTTGAGTTATCGCATCACAACGAAAATGTTGACGGACGGACGGACAATGTGATTACTATAGGGCACCAGCATTTCATGCGGGGCCCTAATAACTAACGCCTTGGTCAACAATGGCTTTTCTCGGGGTGACAATTTCCACCTGTCACCCTCTCTTGCATGCATTATTTATATAGTCTCCCTGCTAAACAGTCCATGATTGTATAATGTCTCCCTGCTAAACAGTCCATAATTGTATAATGTCTCCCTGCTAAACAGTCCATAATTGTATATTGTATAGTGACAGTGCCTGACCTTGACAGGAGCGCCCATCCCTGGAGACCATGTATCCACTCTGACACTGACAGCTGAAGTTCCCAATCTGGTTCACACAGCGACCATTCTGACACAGGCCCACTTGAGTCACACACTCGTTAATGTCTACAACATACAACATCTGATATAACTAGGCCAACAAACAGGGATTATCAACTTTGACATCTATTAAATTTAGGGATGTCAAAATGAGTAAATTTCTTAGTCGATTATTCGATAGCTTTAGTCGAAGACTATTCGATTATTCGAATTGTGAAGTTGCTTTGTACAATGTATAAACATAATATATATACATCTATGTTAAATAATCCAGTACAATTTTCTCATGTAATTTTACACGTATTTACATGTACACCAACAATGAGATGCACATGTACAAATGGTATATTAAATCTAGATCTAACTTCAACGAAATTTTGTCATGTAAAGGGATCGTATGGGATAAATGTGATAAGCACCTTGAGTGTGTATAACAATACGAGCGGGATCACATAGGTGTAAATTACCGCCAATTAGTGGTCAGTTAACCGTGAAAGTCCTCTAAGGTAGACCCCTAGTAATACATCCATGAGCACAGTTACTTACAGAATAAGATACGCGGCACTCAAAGTTAATGTTGAATTATGGCGTTTTGAGTAACGCAACACATGCATTGTTACACATGTATGTACTATATATATACTTATACATTTAGGAAGAATGTAACTTTTCGCTCAAATCTCTTATACGGCGTTTTTAACAAAAAAATATTTTCCGCTGTGTCTGTAGGTCGATTATATGTAGTTTTGTTACAAATAAACCCGTAGGCGAAACGAAATTTCTTTGAATGAAAAATGAACTATCGGAAAGTGCTAATAATTTCTGGCAATATCAGATATGACAGGACACCGAAATAGGTAATTACCAGTATGCTAAAATTTTTACTGACTATTCGACTAAATTTTTTTTAGTCGAACGTCGATCGATGTTATCGAAGACTATTCGGAATAGTCGAATATTCGTTGACATCCCTAATTAAATTACATTTTTCTAATTTTTCACTTCTGTTCTTAAATGAATACAAATGTTTATAGAAACCAGCGTAGTAAATTCTGTGAGGTTTAAGTGGACATGATCAATGCAAATCATGCAAAAGTCCCACAATATTATGAGAATGCGATTGTAAACAGCACATTTGCTGTGAAACACATGCTTTGTCTATAGATTTGTCCGGCACTTCCTCAGGGTAGCTGTAGTATTCTTTCTAAGGCTTTCTGCATGCTGCACAATTCCAATATGTGATTACTTTTGTGTTTTCTTTTGCAATCAACAACTCATGCAGCAACATTTTGGAGGGTCAAGTTTGATTTCTCAAAAGCATTGTATTTTATTTCTGGTGTGGATAATATGCTGCAAAAATTCTGACCAAGCGGTATTCTGAACTTTATTCTTTGCAATTAACTTCATTAGAAATTTTGCATAGTGCAGTTAGAAGGAAAACAGTAACCATTTCTTTATACATAGCAGTAAATCTTCTTTGAATATCTTGGGGAATTAACATCAATTTCAGCAAAGCACAAGATTCAAATATTTTCTTTGTTTATACAAAGGTGCGAGATATCGATCCTCTTGGTAATTGTACAAAAAGGGAAGATGCAAATTATAAAAATACCGATGAAAATTATATTCGACAAAATACAGTAAAGCATGGAAAGATGTGATAGTTTGTACGATTGTTTGTAGAATAAAACACTGTAAAATCACTGTGTAGAAACGGACTAAGGTAAAGTGCATTACCCTAGTCCAAGATGGCGATAGGCATGTACGCTTCCAATTTACTCATTAAAATATTCATGATTTCCTTCTTCAGTTCGTAATCAATTTTGTACCAATTAATTCGGAAATGTCAGTTTTAAATGACCAACTGGATATTTTATTTCACGTATCTAGCCAGAAAACTCGCCTCAAAGTTTTGCTACGGATTAGGGTAAAGTTTCTGCATGATTAGGGTAAAGTTTTTTTTGCGATTAGAGTAAAGTTATTTATTGTACGATCTTGCATTTATTGTGTATCATATCTTCAGAATTTCAAGTTCAAAAGTGTCAATGATGCATTGTAGATGTTTGAAAGTATCCAGATATCAATCAGTTGTACACAGCCCGGGGTACACAGCTATCAATTCATTTAATTACGAAAAAAATGAATGGACTACTTCATGTTCTAGAGTTTACCATATTGTGTTCACATGATAATTGTCAGCGCAATGAGAATTTCTAATTCCTGTAATGTTTACTATTTTAAGTGAACATCTAGGGAGAAAAAGTAACACCTTAGAGCAAATCTTGAAATGGGCAATTCGACATTTTACTCATTTACTATATGTGTTACCCCAGTCATTAAAATTGCCCTGACAAGTTTTCATTACCCTAGTTGTGAATTTGCTTTACCATAATCATGGTCAAATTTCTAACCACTTTATCGCCATAATACGTACTGATCATGGCCTTTCCAAAACGACCTTGGTCCAAAACAAATTCCCTTTCTCAAAGACTATTTCTAATCAATAATGATCAGTTTCTGATAAAAGTTTAAAAGAGGGAACCTTTTTGTTGAAATAAGGAACTTTCATATGTTCTGAGTGACCTTGACCTTTTTAAAATGACCTTGAGACACCACGGTCCACAAGTCTTTTCTCCAAGAACACTTGATATCAATTATATTAATTTCTGATGAAAGATTTAGGAGAAAGCTGGAAGGATGGATGGAAAGACATGATAACTATATGCTCCTTTGAACTTTTTCAGGGAGCATAAAAATCTTACACTTACAGAACCATGATCATACAATGAATATATCTGGGGAAAAAAAATGAAATGGCATGTATCATTGTTCTACTTGCCTTCACAGTCCTCATTAGGAGAACGAGCAAATCCTGAATGACAATGACATATGTACCGTCCTGGTGTATTCTCACATGTTCCATTGTTACACAGGCCAGGCTGGGTACTGCATTCATCATTATCTACAAAAACATGCAAAATATTCACATTCACTGACAATATTTTATTGGTTTACAGTTCTTTGCAACATAAGGTTTCTTGCTTGATATCCTTTAGAATTTGATGTACTAGCTAGTCAAGTTTCCAACTCCTATATAGCTATATATAAAAAAAGAAGCTCTCTCTTCTAAAATAGTTCAGGATATATTAATTTGGTCAGCCTTTTATAAAATATGTCAAAGTCATAAAATCTAACAAGATTGTATCACAAGGTTTTGCGCTAAAGAATCTAAATACAACATATGTAAACCCTACCTTGATTAGTTCTGAAGAAAATTAACAGGTTACATTTCTTGCAACTATTAGATCAAAAGGTCAAATTTCATTGTGTGAAAATGAAAGGTCTTGTCATAAGAAATCTATTTACACAATACGAATGATCTATTATAAATAGTTCAAGAGACTTTTTTTTTTAAAGTAGGTTCAACTCTAAGGTCAAGGACACAAGTTCAAACTTTACAGAATAACATGGTCTTGCCAAATTTGACTACAGGCAAAAGTGAACAAACAAACAGAAGAACAATGTACACAAAAAACACATACAAGATGGGGCGTCATAGGCCACATTGAAAAACAAATTGAAAGAAAACCAAAAAGAAAATATAGGTGGTGGCTTGCGATCTGAATTTGCCACTGTTTACAAAATCTATCCAATCTAGAGTGCATGCACTGGAACCCCCCCCCCCCCCCCCCCCCCCCCCCCCCCGATAAAAATATAGCTCTGCGCATGAGCACTCCGTGTAGTCTAAATAAAGAAGTGACTAGGAGAGTATTCCCAGTCTAAATATATAAGCCAACAACATAAACATTGTATAAATATATTTTATGTCAGTTGTCTACTATTGGGTAGAATTAGACAAAACTGTTTTTTGTGTACATATGTTTGTTTGTTCACTTTTGCCTGTAGATTTTTAAATAGATTTGTCACAGCAATGTCTCAGGGACATATTTGTTTTCATATCATTTGTTTATTTTTTGCTACTTTGCGCTCCTAGTCAAACTTGATCTAGTGTATTTTTGTCATATTGCATAATACTGTTCATTTTTGTCATTGCTAGTCAAATTTGAACTTCCTTTTTATTTACTGTCCCAATATCTAGTTGTGATATACCATTGTCATTTGAATCATTACTTTGTCATTTATCTATTGAATAAATGACCTTTCTTATTCCTTGATACGTGTTTCGTCTAATTCTGCCCAATAGTAGACAACTGACATAAATACAAAATAACAAGAGGCCCACAGGCATTAACGGTCACCTGAGTATCATAGCCCACACAGGGAGTCACATATTTGCATTTCTAAGTCTCACTATGGAGTCTAACATCTTATTATCTTTCAAAACATGAATATGATTCCTATTCATATACACAAGAAGATGATCATTTCAATCACATTCAAGAATTCTAAATGAAAACCGTATTGCTACTTTAATGTCCAGTGAGCTTGATCTTTGACCTTTTAACCCCAAATTCGATAAAGAACATCTTTGACCCATGGGTAGTTCATATGTTTGATATGGTGACTTTATAGGTTAAGAAAGGATAATGCTGAAAAGCCGGGAAACCATATTGCTGCTTTGATGTCCAGTGTACATGACCTTTGACCTTTAGACCCCAAATTCGATAATCATCTTCATCTCATGAGTAGAATATGTATGATTTAGATCCCAGAAACCATATTCCTACTTTGAAGTCCAGTACACTTGACCTTTGACCTTAAATTCAAAAGGGAACATATTCATCCTCTGAGTAGTCCATATGTATGATATGGTGACTCTAGGTAGAATGGATAATGCTCTTGAGCCCATAAACAATATCGCTACTTTGATGTCCAGTGTGCTTGACCTTGGACCTTTTGACCCCAAATTCAATAGGAAACATGTCCCATGGGTAGACCATATTGCTTGATATGGGTAACTCTTAGCGTGGAAAGGTTTAACACTAAAAGCCTGGGAACCAATTCTGTCTACCAGACGGATGACAGACAACTCCGTTTCCAGTAACACCCCCCCCCTTCCAACTTTGTTGAGGGGTGGGGTATCATTATAAGATTAAAACTCCTGTCATTCCAAAATATTCATTTGGTTTCCAAATCATAAACAATAGCGATTAAAGTATGTTTTTCAAATGTCTTACATTATAATACCATGTACCAGTTGCCTCGCCCTGGGGTCAGAACCCCTACCCCGGTGAAACAAAAATTTTACAATTCTGGTAGAGCCTTCCTGCTCTTACATCCACTATGCATTTAGTTTCTCTCAGCACATGTGCAGTTGTTAGAAGATTTTGAAAATTGGTCACTTTTTGGCCCCGCCCCCAAGGCCCCAGGGGTGCAAGAGAACCTGAAATTATAATTTATGTGTGCCCCTTGTCCAAAAAATGCTTCGTGCTAAATTTGAAAAAAATTGGAATGGCAGTTATCAAGAAGTTAAAAATGTTCAATTGTTAACACATTTCACCAATGACCATTTTGGCCCCACCCTAATACCAAAAATCCTAACCCTAGGATCATGAAATTTACAATTTTAATAAAAGGCTCCCTACTCATTCAAAATATTCATTTAGTTTCACATTAATATCAATAGCATCAAAGAAGATGCTTTTCAAATGTTTTACATATAAACACCGCTGTCA
>CAJDSM010000855.1:8417-29896 GCA_903981925.1 Ostrea lurida | reverse complement strand
CTGTGACTTTCTGTCCGTTTACCTAATCAAAAACTACAATGACATTCCTATATCTTGTGGAAAATGTTTTCAGATTCCATGACTACTATAGATTTGATTACAGGATGAATCTCAGTGAATAAATTTACCACCCATTGATATATTGTCTACCCATTGATATAACAGATTGATAAAAATTGCATCCCACTGATATATTTGGCTGGTCAGAAAGTAACCCATTCCAGCGGAACGTCTGTGTACATACCAAGACAAAGGAAGACCCCCCACCTTCTCCCCCGTGGGTCGCTTGCAGGGTGGCGATGACCATGAGTTATTTCATCTGATCATATGAATATTCATCGTAATATTCATCGTAATCATCAGCAAAGAATTTTGACATGTATGACACAAATTTTATGCGCCTTGTCCTGTAAATGTTGAGACCACTAGCTTGCCTTCATCAATAACTATTACGAGAAAGGCAAATCAATCAATAACAAGTAAGCAACTACCCCGACCAAACATGTCGGAAAGTAAATGTTATATTATGAATATTTGACACTAGCTCATTAGAATGTGGGACAGAATAGAATAGAATAGAATAAGACTTATTTAAAGTCGGTATGCAAAAGCAACAAATACAACACAAGCTCCAGAGAGCTTTTAACCGACATGACAGAAAGTCACAGGACAAAACTGAGTCACAGACGAAAAGTCACGAACAAAATGACTATGGACAAAAAGTCACAATCAGAAAATAGGACAAAAAGTCACAGTTTATATGAAAATATTGATTTTTTTAAAATAAATGTTATATGAATTTCGAAATATATTCATTTTGTTAAGTTAAAGAATATGAGTAGGGTTTATACTTTTTATGAGAATTTATTTTTATCTAACTTTCTAAATTTTGATGAAAATAATTTGATGATTAGAACTGAACTTATTTGTTTTATCGTATCTATTGTGAAAAATAAATTAGGTTTATAATAGGAGTTTTCGTTTGTTTGTTTTTGTAGGGAGGGGTAATCTGTTGTAATAATTTGGTTTACAATAATTAAACATAAAATCAGATGCCCTGTGACTTTTTCTTTATTAATTTTGTGACTTTACCTTCCTGTGACTTTTTGTCCTGTGTCTTTTTGTCTTGTGACCTTTTGTCCTGTGACTTTTTTGTCATATGTGGTCATTGTACTTTTTGTCCTGTGTCTTTTTGTCCTATCGATTTTGTGACTTTATGTCCTGTGACTTTATGTCCTGTGACTTTCTGTCCGTTTACGCTCCAGACAATTATACCCCTTTTCTATTTAACCCCCCCCCCACCCCCAATCAAAACAAAAAAAAACAACAACAGATGTCTATTATATGTATTTTTTTGCCTAATCGGTTGTAATTTTATATATGATAAGCATGCATGTTTTGATTTCGATTTATTTTAAATGCATGTCACCAAGATGATTTTTTCCCCGGAAAGTGCCGATTTCAAGAATAGTTTTAGCATCGGGATCGAAATACAACGTATTCTGAATCCAGCAGGTTCTCCCTCCATGTTTTACAATTTACAGTTGTCTGAGTTGAAATGTAGATTTTGTTGACAGGGTGATTTGCTTGAAGGTGTGCAATTAATGGGATATTAACTTTGTATATTAATTTTTTTTTTCTATGTAACCAGGTAATGCTACAGCGGCAGGTCAGCCCGCCGCGAACCGAAGAACAGCGAGGTGTGTACGAAGTTCGAAACTTTTTCGCGTTATCGATCATGGATAGTTAGGTTATTCTAACTATGTATCGGTCCCCTCGCCACAGTTAGAAAAGCAATGTAGCAAATCGGAACGAATCCACTCCTAAACGAATGTCGCAGCTATTGGAAGAGGTCGTACTTACCAATTATACCTTTTCTTCTATTTATGAGAAAATCCCAAGAAAAATGCATCCACACGAGTCAGGGTTGGCAAAAAAAAAAAAAAAAAAAAAAGAAAGAAAAAAAAGTGGCCAATACTAGTATTGACTAGGCCGGTGGTCAGTACTGGTCATTACTGGTTAAAACCGGTCAATAATGGTCGCTTGAAAATTTATTGATCATAATAGTCTTTGTTATTGGTTATTTATGTTACAGAGTTCATTATGATGAGAAATACTTTGATACTTAACATGCACTTACAACATTTACATGCAAATGAAATTAAATAATGCATAAGATTATGTTAAATTGGGGAAAATGCACAACTGTAAAAATCAAAAACTTTTGTCCTAGCCAAGAATAGGCCTGGATGTCAATAGCTGCAGAATTGTAGCTTTCAAAAAATATTGGGATAGATCGGAGAGTTACAGATCTACCCCTTATAAAAACCTTGGATTTTCGGTGCATGATTGAGGTCTTAATCGTTGTATTCCTGCATCGCTGAGCCATAAATATATTATCTTAAACTTCCTTACATATTTTCCTATCTTGTTATGTTATGTCCAAACATACCTTCAAATATTCATTAAAGCCCCATACGACATGAAAACTCACAACTTCAAGTGATTTCATCTGTTGACGTAGCCATGCTGGGTACCCGGTCAAACTGAACCTAGGTTTATTTTCATACTTGTGCAAACCAATGGCTTTACAAATATTTCAGTGAAAAATTATGGATAAAATCACCCCATTTTGGTTGAAATAATCATTCTAATATGTTCAATAATTGAACTAAACTCGCAGCTTTCATTTAATAGTTTGCTCCCCACCTAGCTTCACCACTTAGTTTTTAAAAAGGGACCCAGTCTTTTTGTAGCATTTTGAAATTTCAATACTCAGCGGTTTATTTTACCTGCAGAAAAATTTCAAATTATTTAATTTCCTTTCCAAGCTGGTCATGTTTTGTAATAAATTAAGACTGAATACACAATTTGTATCGAATATTTTGAATACAAATAGCAACAGGGTTCGAATTGACCCGGTATCCACCATGGCTACAATCTATACTTTGCATTAATATGTGATTTTTCCTCTTTTTCAGAGGAAATCCTTAGATTTTCTAAAATTTTGAAAAAAAAATCAAACACTCGGGGTTTGATCTAAAGTGACAGAAAATGATGTTTTTGCAGATAGGGTGGGGTGTTTTCCTCCCTTTTTGACCAGTTTCCTCTGATTTTTGAGGAACTCGGTCACATCCCTGGTAATAGTATACAGCTGAAATTGTGTGATAATGGACATTCACACACCCTGTATCATCATCAAAGCATATTAAGGTTATCATATTGCATCTACTCAAGTATTGTCTTTCCCCAGCAATTGATAATACCCAATCATCCAATAATTTATATTGCGTTTTTGCCAAATGTGGCACCCTACAGTTCATAATAAGATCTTGAGAGATACATAATATGTATATCCTCCATTGCTTATAACTTGAAATTAGGGGTGAAACGATGCAGTACCTTCTCGATTCGATGCGATTTTCGATGCTTTAGTCTCGATTCGATGATTTTCGATTCGATACACAGGGTTCGTACGGGTGCTTGAAAACCTTGAAAATGCTTGAATTTTGCATTGTCAAATTCAAGCCCTTGAAAATCCTGGAAAAACAGCAGAATCTCCAAAAGTGCTTGAAAAGTCCTTGAATTTCTTTGTATTTTGTATTGTTGCAACAGTATATCTAACAGTAGAAAATGAAAATTTTATGTTTTGAATACACGTTTTGCCATTTTGCGCGTGTGTTTCTGTGATTATCACCGTGAGCACACTTGGGGAAACAATTTCGGCTGCTATGTTGACACTGAAATGTCATTGCATCTATCTTTGAAATTCGGGAAAAAAGTGCTTGAAATCTTGCCTAATATTCATTGAAAAGGCTTGAAAAGTGCTTGAAATTTTCACAGGGAAAGGTGTACGCAACCCTGGATACAATAGCATGTAACCAAATCATTTACCACTGCTAAGATTTTTTATGTTTCATGTCATTGGTATCTTATTTGCTCCTCTGGGCAAACAAATTCAGACCAATATAAAAGAGTTCAACATTAAATAATTTTTTTTAACTTGCCATACCCAGGATTTACACATTATGGTGCATTTTTCAACCCGACTGCGTCAATTTAGTTTACTCAAATGTTGATTAGGCAATTTTCAATTGCATTGGCCAGTCAGAAACCTCGTTTTCGAAAACATTTTGTGCTATAATTTTAGAACTGTATCGAACCGAAATGGGCCCGGAATAAATCAAACATCGAATCGAGACCAGTACATCGCGAATCAGCTGCATCGCGATGTATCGTTTCACCCCTACTGAAACGATATAATGAGATGTAACTTGAGAGATAAGAATAATAATAAAAGAGGATGCTTGTAAGTTGTTATAAAGGTGGGAGTTTTATTTGGAAGTTGAAAATCCAATTGATGTATGTGCAGACTCTAATTTTTTCTCTGTGTTTATCTTTAGATATATATCTAGTATTGAGCTGGTTATTAGTCGGATCTCGTGTGACCTTGAGATATACATGTATATGATTAATATCTATTGCTGCCTATAGCATAAATGTTTTAATGGACTGTAGCGACAAATCAGACTTAGAAATGAACATTTAAAAACCAATTACAAGATTTGTAATACATTATTCAATAAGTTGTACACAGTGTGTCTCATTACTCGCTATTTTTAATCACTGACAGGTCAAAAAGTAAAGTGGTTAAAAACTACAAATTAAATGAACAACTCGTTAACAGCAGCAGTCTATGTACACCAGACTATCTAGCAATCCATCTCAATATATCATAATAATTTAATCCTACTTGTTACAAGCAATTTGATTGGCTAAAACAAGATTAAGCTACATCAGTTATTTTGTATAATCTAACTTGCTCTTTATGACGTCCTACGCACAATGCATTTGACGATGTTGTTTCTACTTTGTTGCTACGGTAAAATTCGTCCGCCTTATGTAAAATCCTTAGTATCTCGCGAGTTACTCATCACATAACGTTCAATGCCAACTTTTCTAAAATTGAATTATATAGAAATGAAGCTTAATTTTTGACCTAGGTTATATACGATAAATCTAACTATGGTGCAGTTTAACGCTTATATAATCCGCTTCGCGAATTATAAAGCGTAAACTGCACCAAGTTAGGTTATATCGTGTAACCTAGGTCAAATTGGTTCTTCATTCGTTAAAGAATGAAATGTTGGAAGATTTACCAGTCAGGCAGATGTATAACCAAAGGCCTCTGGATGCTCAGATTTTTAATTTAACTTTCAGTTTACAATTGAAATTAAAGTCTACCTTCAAAGCAAAAATGTCTTAAAATGGTGTTGAGATGATTTTTTTTTAGCGTATTCTGAACTTTGTTTTCATTTCAAATCTACAATGATTAACAGATTTTAAACATAATTTTGATATCCAACCGGTGCATCCAATGCCGAGCAAGACCAGAACAGATATAACAGGTATGTAGTATTATCTAACGATTTATGTACAAATTGCGGAAATCGAGATCTCGCTATGAGAGATTTTATTTGCATTTTCAGAAAGCCAGTACCAATCTAATGCTGGGAGACAGGCGTGGTACTTAATCTTAATGGTTTTAGTACTAGATGAAATGGAAGATGACATATGATGATAAACTCGATGAATTGAAGATGAAAGTTGATGATATACTTGGTTCAAGATTTTCCAGACATTGTTAGAAATTCTACCAAATTTCAAGTATTGTATTATTAAAAGTTTACAGAATCCAATGATAGCATTTCCAAAATGGCTTGTTTATATAGTTTGCAAATGGAAGATGTACAAAAGATGGCTAAGACTAAACTGAGAAAATTTAAACTGATGAAATTTCAACCAACTAAGTACTGAGCTGGCTGATGATGAAGTTTTGACTGGCTAACCTTTGTGCCAGCTGATGAATGAAGTTTAGACTGACCACCCAATTGTGCTGGCTGTTAATGATGTTTTCACTGATGAAGAACTGAGATGAAGGACAAAGTACTGAGCTGGCTGATGATGAAGTTTCGACTGACCATTGAACCATTGTGCTGGCTGATGAAGTTTAGACTGACTAAGCACAGTGCTGGCTGTCAGTGGCTGATGATGAAGTGAAACTGATGAAGTATTGTGCTGGCTGATGATGAAGTTTAGCAATCAGCAGAAATTCAGCATCAAGTTTGATGGAAGTGAATAACGGTGCTACACCCACTCGATAGAAGTTACCTTGATCATGGATGGTGGAACTTGAAGCCCATCTGAGCAGGAATAAAAATGAAGACTACCATGAAATATGGATTTAAGATGGTTAACGAAAGACGGAAAATTACAAATTTGAAAGAAGTGTGAATCTCTCCCCAAGCATGACCAATTTGTCAGAAGAGGGGAAATGATTGGTGACAAATAAAGTTAGAGTGAGACTAAATGGGCTGAGTGGAAACAAGCATCAAATTTACTCGGAGATAAGGCTTTACGAAAGATGTCTTCCAAATATGTGCTAAAAATGTCGCAAGTAAAAAGATGTGTAATTTTATTGGTCATTTTCTAGGAAGTGACAAGGTTTGTTTTCACTGTTTTTCAGAATTTCAGGGTGATTAACAAATAACATTTTCCTAATAACTAGAAAGGAAGAATGGGTGGATTTTTTAAGTACATGTGTGAATAAAAAGAGAAGAAAATTAAGAAATGGGTTTATGAAACATGCTTGTGTAGAGTGGTCTTTTTAAATGCAAGTTATAATTGTGATTTTCTGAATATATTTGTCTCTGATTTATAAAAGTTTTGAGTTATGGAAATCCTTGGGGTTTTCATTTTGGTTTGGTTTCGTTCATCAGAATAACTTTCATTACTTAATTACAGGTTAAGAGGTCGTTGCCATGGATTCTGAAATCCTTAGTCAGGCTGTACAGTATCACGGGCCGGAATTAGTGAGATGTCTCCAGATTGAACAGCAGCACGTGCCCAGCAATGTGACAGACATGCTCAGTCAATATCGTCAGCGGCGACCCGATCCAGTCGGGTAATTAGACCTCCCCAGAAGTTAGAATTTGAAATTTAAAAAAAAAAAAATAATTTTTCATAATTCGGTGTGTACAAAAATTCTGAAGCTAAAAAGGTACTTGCATTAGTGATTCATGATTTTTCAGAATTTGATAAACCATCATTCTGAATTTCATGTAAAATATGTTTTCTTTAAAAAAAAATTCTTGACTTAAACAAGTAGAACATTTCTTCTTAAAGTTTCAAATAAAGAAATAAAATCTTGATAAATTGGACACGATAAATTAATAAATATATTTCAATTACAGGCGTCAAAGTGGTCTATCCCAGAGAATACAGAGTTTTGCAGCTAAGAAAGCTGACGTCCTGTTTGCTCAAGTCGAAGATCCCTCAAGGGAGCCCACAGTGTCCTGTGATGATGGTAGGTCATTTTGATTTTTGTTGTTGTGGTTTTGCAGTTAATATTTCAGTCCTATTTGGATGGTTGATAAACTAACCTTGTAAATGTATATTATAAATTCTGGTAAGAAATGAAAATATTTATTCAGAACACAGAAAGACTGGTGATTTTACGCACAATCTTTTTTGTTGTAAACAGATACTTATGCTCGGATGCCACCGCTGGAGTCGTTTATGGGGGTGGATTGGACAGCAGCTAGGAGACATTTCTTTAATGTCAGTCATTTTGATTTCTTAATATTTATCTGCAAGTTATCATATATTTGTCAAGAATGTTTTATGACTAAATACCGAGACTAGATCTGTAAAATGTCAAACTCAATATGAAATGTTATCGACTCAAGAATTTGTAGTTAAGAAAACCTTAACTTGATTTTACACAATCTATACATGTTATATTAGTTTTGGTGAATTTCCCCCCTTGTAGAGTTTAGAGAGATACGATGTTGTGATTGGGGTGGTCACTACAGCCCTGGACAGCGGTCTTGTTCTGACCCTCCTGTGTCTGGACAATGACAAAGCTCGGGATATCGATGAGATGAAAATAACAGCATTCTGTCCCGCGAAAGAACTACCCCGAGTGCCCTATCAGAGCCCTCTGGAGGGATTTGCTGTGAAAGACAAAGTCCGAGGTCAGATGTTACACTCGTGGTGTATACTGTAGACATACAGTTGAACTTCGATATCTCGAACACTGATATCTCGAATACCATGGCTATGTCGAACTGATTTAGAGGTCCCAGCCACTTATTTTCTGAGTATTTTTACCCTCAATATCTCGAATCCACGGATATCTCAAACTTTTTTCTTAGTCCCATCAAGTTCAAGATAACGAGGTTCGACTGTATTTCATTTCGTATTGGATTAAATTTCGTACTTTCGTGTCCAGGAGAAAACAAAGACATAAAATCCAACATGAATTTTTTATTTCAGAAAATCATTATTTCAATATTAAAAATCTGTGTCTCTGTTATCTATCATTCATTTATGCAGTATGTAGCACCAGGTATTCAGTGTTTTCTTGGTATTTAATGATAATTATTTTGCAGGTGTTGTAGTGAATGTGAATTCGGAGTCGGAGCGTATTATTGTCTCACTGAATGAGAGGGCTTTGGCAGAGGAACAGGAGCACATCAAATTAGTAAGAATTGTGTAAAGTTATACTCCGTAAATCTAAACAAAAGCACACAAACCATGTAACCATGGCAACCAGTAAAGTAAGATGTAACAACCTCTTAAGTATGAATTGTCAGATTTTTTGTTTGTTTCTTAACCAAACTAGTAATTCAAGTACAAAATATTAATCGGATTGGTTGTTAATTTTAAAAGATTTTATCATGTATGGTCGTAGATGGCTTTATCATGATAAATTTGTAATTTTAGGGTTTGATCAATGCGGAGGAGTTTCCCGTTCAGTATAGGTAGTATAAAACGCATATTGCATGTTCTGATTTCTCATCATTGTACGGATTCTTCAGAATAATAAGTGGTGAATTGCAGATAGCTGGTTTTCTAAAATTCAAGTACCTGCTGGACTTGAGCAATTAAAGGGATAGTAAAGCTTATTTTGGTGAAATTTGTTTCTCACCCCATATCATTTTATTTCTTTCGAATATGATAAAAAAAATGTATATATATATATAAATGATGTTTTGTAACTTAGAAATGACTACATTTATGATGAAAGTCACAATAGAAACCAGTATGTTGTAAATTGAAATTTGTCTTTGAAGACATAAGTTATAGATGGTAATTGTGTTACATTTAGTATCAAATACAGATTAATGCATAAAATTGTTAGCTCTAACAGGAAATGACTTGTATGAGTCATTTGGACTCATTTAAATTCTTTAAAATTTTTTTTGATCAAATGACCTTTACTATCCCTTTAATAAATGTATAAAATAAATTTCATAATTCCTTTTTTCAATCAAAATTTGTAAAAAAAGAAAGATAAAAAACCCACTTATTTTTGCATCTTTATAATGATTACAGAGTTCTTATAGAAAATAACTAGGTCTGTCGGTAATGTTTCCTGGTATACAGTTCACTCACGACTGTTTTTATACAGGCGTAAGTTGCACATCCGTGGCTTGACCTTTGATGAACTCTTGCACTCCATCCTGGGATTTAACAGCGCGGGGAATGTGTCCTTCCTTCTGGACAGTCTGAAGTTAGAGGACACCTCCTCCTACATGAGAGGCTTGCACAGGTACGTGACTACGTTAGTGAAATGTACGGTGTGTGTGACTACGTTAGTGAAATGTACGGTGTGTGACTACCTAGTGAATGTACGGTGTGTGACTACCTTAGTGAAATGTACGATGTGTGACTACGTAAGTGAAATACACAGGTATTTCCCTATCTCTCAGTGGTAGTCAGCGAAACATACAGGTTTGTGACTGTTATGGTAAAGTCAGTGAAGTGTATGTGACTGTCTATTTTTCTTTTTCATGAACCTGAAGTTTATTGCATTACGTACTAAAAGTAGAAACTGACAAGTAAAAACTTAATATTCAGAATATAATCAGTTTGGAGCTATCGTTTATTGATACGTTGATATGTAAATATGTTTTACTTTTGTAGAATAAAACTTCCTGAGAAAGAGATGGCAGAGGGTCTGAGGAAACAGCAATCCCAGAAGTGGGCCCATCAGAGGTAGGTCATGAGTAGGGGTCCAACGTGGACAGTCCCCCCTCTACCATCAGATCGAGTAGGGGGTCTAACAGGTGAACAGTCTCAGCCCATCAGAGGTAGGGGGGTCTAACAGGTGAAACAATCTCAACTCATTAAGGTAGGGGTCTAACCAGGTGAACAGTCGGAGTCCATTAGAGGTAGGCGGGTCTAACAGTGAACAGTCCTCAGCCCATCAGATGGTAGGGGGGTTAACAGTGAACAGTCTGAGTCCATCAGAGTTAGGGGGTCTAAACAGGTGAACAGTCTCAGCCCATCAAGGTGGGGGGTCTAATTGTGAAAGACTCAGCCCATCAGAGGTAGGGGGTCTACAGGTGAACAGTCTGAGCCCATCAGAGGTAGGGGGGTCTAACTGGTGAACAGTCTCAGCCCATCAGAGGTAGGGGGTCTAACTGGTGAACAGCTCAGAAGTGGGGCTTTCAGAGGTAGGGGGTCTAACAGGTGAAGCAGTCTCGAAGGGTCCATCAGAGGTAGGGGGTCTAATGGTGAACATTCTGAGCCCATCAGGGTAGGGGGGTCTAACAGGGAACAGTCTGAGCCCATCAGAGGTAGGGGGGTCTAACAGGTGAACTCTGAGCCATCAGAGGTAGGGGGGGGGTCTAAAGTAAAGTGCTGAGCCATCAGAGGTAGGGGGTCTAACAGGTGATCATCGGTAGGGGGGTCTAACAGGTGAACAGTCTCACCTGGAAATTGTATGTTAAACCTGTCATAGAAACTTGTGTACAGAGTCTTACTGTCATAGAAACTCGTGTACAGAGTTTTACTGTCATAGAAACTCGTGTACAGAGTCTGTTACTGTCATTGAAACTCGTGTACAGAGTCTGTTCAGACTCTCATAGAGACTCCTGTCTGTTTTTCACTGCTGAAATATGGTAAGAATAATTTGACAACTAGTTATAAAACACTAAATAGTCATACAGTTATTAATCAGAAACTCTTAAAAGTTCTCTGAGTATTCACAGATTCCATATTCCCCTCTCCAACAGAATATAAACATATGCACTGTTTGTTTTTCAGTGTGGCAGAAGGAATTAAGCATTTTAAGGAAGGGAATCAAGTAGAGGCAATGCAGTTCTTGAATAAGGCGTTACAGATCGACGAGTTTAACGTGGAGGCCTTAACAGCCCGAGGTGCCCTGTAAGTGGAACAGCAGCGATTAAAAATAATGTTATAGATCAGAAAGGCTGCTAATCTGAGCACAGACTTGGGATAAATAAGATTTCAATGCTTACTTATTATGGGTCTGGAAATGTTGATGATAAAGGTATGTTACACGCTCATGAGAAATTGGTCTGCGACAAAGTTTTGCCAATGATTGTGTCAACTGGTTCTTATCGGCCATCATTGCGGCAGGCGAAATGATATATTGTCATTAGCGTTTGAATTTACAGTTTATCATTCAAATTTATTCTCAAGTGAAATACCAGTATGATAATTGTACCATATACACATGCTGTTGTTTTCACAATATAAACATCTGCTGTTGTTTTCACAATATACACATCTACTGTTGTTTTCACAATATACACATATGCCGTTGTTTTCACAGATATATACATAGATATTTACATAGATGTTGTTTGTACATATATTAGCATAGCTGGTTGGTTGTTTTCCACCATAGTAACCTATGGTTTTTGTTTTCACAGATATACACATATGAGTTGGTTTTCACAAATTACTATGTTGTTGTTTTGTTCACAAATCACAGATGTGTATTGTCATATAATACATGCGTGATAAGCGGTTGTTTCAGCAAGATCATAAGACAATGGTTATTCACAAGTATAACTCATATTGTGTGTTCTTCACAATTAGCACATAGTTGTTGTTCACAATAATAACACAAATAGTGTTGGTTTCAACAATAGTAGCACATATGTATGTCTTTTGTCACAGATATGCCAAAATCGGAGAGCTTAAACAGAGCGAATAGTGGAGGGTTTTGAAGATAGCATTGAAGATTGCAAGTCCGCTACCACATACAGAACCGGAAGAAATAAGTGGTAGTCAAACGGCTGCTTTGCGTGAGTCGTGGGGTGTAAGTAATTGAAAGGGAGTTCAACCCATGCAGAAACGGATGAGAAATTACATGTACGAACATTGCTCGGCGTGGCATTTGATTTAGTTTGAAGATCAATCCCCTCTGCAAGAATGGCGAAGATAATACATGTACGTAACCGCTGCTTGCCGGTGCTCGTGTGTAAGCATATATGGAAGATCAATGTCCAGCATCAGAACGCGAAGAAAAGCATGTACGAAGACATTGCTCGCCGTGGCTCGTTGTTAGTATTGAAAGATAATTCCACCCTCAGAAGGCGAAAGAATATAACAGTGTAACGCGAAACGCTGCTCGCTGTGGCTACGTAGTGGGTAGTAATTGGCATCAACAGACGCGAAATCGAATAAACATGCGCTCCGTGACTCTATGCAAGAGTAGAAGATCAGATCACTATTCATAAACGATAATGTAGAACCGCTCGTGTGCTCGGTTAATATGAAGCGTATAACAGTGACGATTAAAGCAAATAGATAAATAATTGGGATTTTAACGAAGTAAAAGGGATTTATCGACTGCATTTATAAGTTGGGCTGCTGTAAATCCAGATCACTCAAATAGATTTTGAAGTGATCTGCATGCAAGCTCGTTCACATATGTAACAGACCATTTGAAAAACCTGCAGAAATGTATTGGATCTAATTATGTAGAAATATTTATGGTCAGCAAAAGGGTCAATATTATGTTAATCTTTTGAAAGTTCTCCATCAGTGAATTTATAGCATAAATCGTCACATACATTTATTCAAATATCAGAATTGTGATTACATGGCATTGAAATGTGTTTACTATATCGCTGCTCCATATTGTAATGAGTAAACTTGGAAGGTTTAGTTAATGGCAATATTATTTGAATGCTGGGAAAGGTTAAATTTATCTCGATTACCCTTCAACTGCCAACATTATCCTGCACAAAAAAATTTATCATCATCTCATTCTGTCCAAAAATATGCCGCAATGTCTGGTACAACAAAATAATATCGGATTACCACCTCAGTCTAGCAAATTAAATCAAGGCTTTTTCCAGGCAATCAAGCAAATTTTCATTGATTACCATAGGGTGATATTAAATATGCATAGAATGCAGGGATAAAAGAAAATAAAGTGAGATGAAAATTGGACCATGGTATAAAAGTCCCGACCCCCCCCCCCCCCCCCTACATGTAATGCAACTTCCGCTCTTGAACAGTTATAGGTGCACGTGAAGAAATTCATGAATATCCACATGATAAGACTAGTGTGTCCTCGTTATCGATGGTGTCTACAAATGACCAATAATACCGATTTTGTGTGTCATTCCTTGTTTTAAGTAGTGGTTCAGAAATGACCAATCACTACTTTGCGTAGAGCTCTTGGTGTAAGTGATTGGGCTAGAGCATGTACCCATTTGTTTGCACTCCTGTAGATACTGCATTGCTGTCTGTCTATGGTTTTTTTGATTGACAGTAAAGAGATGGCAGAGAAATTTGAGGGTCTGAAATGTACATCAAGAAGGCCTCTGGACATGAGCCGTGAGTCAATGGAAAGTCAAGAGAGAACTCTGAGAGATTTATATATCTACAATAAGGTCAATCAGTATCAGTTCTGATAGACGATGATGTTATAGTACAGTTGAACTTCATAATATCTGAAAGAGCACTGTATACTCGAATAGCCATGGGCTATGTTCGAACTGATTTGAAGGTAACCAGACACTATTTTCTGAGCATTTTCGGCCCCGTGTAGTCTCGAATCCATTGGATATCTGGAATGTTTTTCTTGGTCTCAATTGGTTCAATATAACGAAGGTTCATTCTATATTAATAAGTTGAACAGTGGATGTTATGAAGCCTGAATATTTTGTTTGAAAAAGTATGGCATTAATCATAGCATTGCTGGACAATGTCACTTAAGGTTGATATTAATTGAGTGGAAGAAAAGTCTTTTTTAAATTGATTGTATATGGGTAAACCTACTGCAATTTAAGGGGGGATTATAGCTTTCATTTTAAAATGTACATTTGATAATGACGAAAAGACAATTTTGTGTTCTTTGTACAGCATTGCTTGTTCGTATAAAGGATATTGAATGTTTGTATAGGCTTAAATGAAAAGATATGCCACTCTGTTAAAGCGGATGACAGAAAATCACAATGAGTTACATAGAGCAGTCGTCGGACGAAGTATGAGGAGAGAGAATCTGATGATAAGAAGTTTGTTGTAGATCGTACCACAGCGACGCTGAAAAAATTAAATTAACGAAGACAAAAGCAGTAGCGTAAAGGGATTTTTTTGAGTGATTCGTCTATCTTCCCCTTAATCATGAATTGTCAAATGTAGAGATGAGATATCATAAAGTCGGTATTTGAGAATGTTTTCAGAAGTTGAATAAGAAAAGACAGAGGAAAGAATCACCAAAATAGTTGCAAAATCAAGAAGGTCAGGTCACCGGACTATGCACAGGGATATTTTGGCAGGCGTAAATATGATGGTATCAGGGTTGACTTGCAGAAGAAATGCTGAAAAAATCAGAAAATCACCCACTCAGGCAAGAGATAGGTCAGCTCCCGAGAGAGTTAAAAGTCACACGAGGCAAGAAGATATAGGTTCAAGATCAACCAAGGTAAATCAACACCAGAGAGTATAGTCAGCCACAGGGTACACGAGCAGATATAGTCAAGTACCAAGGAAATTCCATGGCAACTGCGTCAAAGTATATAGTCAAGAGGCACAGATGTATGGCAGAATCACGAGTCCCATGAGCAAGAGATAGGTAGGTCACCAGGGATAATATTTCACAGTCCATACTTTAACGAAGTGTAGTAATCGAGTCGTAGTTTTGCAAAGTCGACGAAATCTGCATAGCAGTGTATGATCCGAAGAGTACTTTTTCGGATGACAGGGAAAGATCGAGATGTTTGAGAGTGGAGATGAATCCGGAGAGAAGAACCAACGTTAACAATGAGGAAGTAGGACTATAAGTAGAAATGGACGGATAAAAGTGGATAAGGGGAAATAGAGTGAGATGGCTTGATAGCATCGTACGGACGCTTAGGCCGAGTCTTGAGATAGAATGTGCGAAACGGTACAGAAGATCCTGCAGTCTGACAGAGTAAACGTGGAGTGCGCAGGTCGAATAGATGAATCTTGAAGGAGCATACATCCAGATAGGGGAGTCAAATACCTTCTAGATTGGAATGGCTGAAGAATTTTGAAGAATCGAGAATATCGATGGGAAAAAACTGGAAGGATTTAGTGTTGTAAAGGAAACACCTGAAAAAGACGAGAATAGTGAAGTATGTTCTAATGTGAGACATGATGGAATTTGATCCAATCAGACAGAAGAAGAGAGATGTGAAGAGTAGGTCTCAGCTGCAAAGATTTGGATGAAAAGTATCCGCATGCAACCCAGTCAGATGTCGGAATATAAGAGGTCCGGAACTGTCTCTGTGTCTCCGAACGCAGAATACACGCAGCATATCTCACCAAGTGTTCTGGGAATTAAACAGTTTCTAAACGTTCAGAGAAGGGAAGGTATGACGATGATCAAAGACGAAAAGAGGAAAGTATGAATTTACCAGATGTGAATGATAAAGGAAAATATAGTTGGATGATTCTCCTGGTGAAGAAGAAGGAAGGTATGAAGAAACAGAAAATCAAAGAAAAGTGTGAACAAAGAACGAAAAGTAAGGAAGCTCATCTCCAAGGTGATGTAAATAATCTACGGAAGATGGAAAGAAGACGTAGGGAAAGTAGGGATATAGGAGATTAGGAGAGCTACGGCTTCGTAAGCTCAAAAGTAGATGAGCAGATAGAGGGGAGACCCAGAAGCCAAGAGGTGATAAAGAAATTCAAACAAAGAGAAAGGAGTTCCAAAAGTGAGAAGGATTTGGGCGTAAAGAAAAACAGAGCACATGGGATAGTTCATGGAAGGAGGTGGTGAGTCCAAGTAGGAACGGATCCAAAGATCGAGAGTATTACAAAAACATTATAACGTGGGAAAGGCAAACACGGATTTGGATGAATGATTGATAATATGAGAATAAATTCAGAGGCGCAAAGAGAGAGAAGCCTTCAAAATCGATTAAGCGCGTTTTCGGCAGTGCCTGCATTTGTCGCTAAGGTAAAGGAGACGCAAAGGGACGAAGGAAGCATGAGTAGTTCTCCATCAAAGGAAAAAGAGGAATCGCTTCCGAAGCAGAGCCAAAGTTAATTTTGCCCATCCGATAAGAAGCGAGCTGGAGCAGAGAATTTGAAAGGAGATCCGAAATCCAGATCCGAAATGTATACAAGTATGGTGCTGCAGGAGGGACAGCCAGAAAGCCAAGGAGCACATGGGAGTGCCGACCATCTCGAGCTAGCGTGGAGAGAACGGTAGTAGTTGTGAAGTGTCTCCAACAGCGAGCAAAGTTTACGCCCAAAGTCCGAGCCATATATGAGAAGAGCTTTGTTTGAAAGTGAAATTGAGGAGAGAGTGATACCCACCAAGGCGCAGATCAATAATCAATTATCGAGAAGGTTACATTCATGTCCACATCTTCTGGTGGAAGCCGTCGCCAATCGCATGACAAGAGAAAACAAAAGAACGGATCCGACCAACTGATCAGAGAGGGTCAAGGTCAGAGGCAGTGATAGTAAAGAAGCAGATCTCCAAGTTCTCATCGATTCGGGCATAATAGGTCAGAGATTCAAGGGTCACGTCGCCGATGAGAAGGGAGGCAAGTGGAAGGGGACGGTCAGCAAGAGATAATTACAAGATTTATAATATATAAATAATTGTAGTTTGTTCAGATTGGAAATCAGTGACAATTAACGCCATTATCAAGATTTTGAACTGGTAGGGGGACGAAGGGGGGTGACACGACGAGGAGGAGTATATGGGGGAGCGGAGATTTCATAGATAGAGGATATGGGGTAGAGGAGTTGGAAAGGGGCAGAGGAGATGGGAGGGGCAGAGAGTATTGGAGTGGCAGAGGGATAGTTTATCCTCGTGGAAGGGGCACATTTAAGGGGCGTGCAGGTACAAGAGTGGATATAAGGGGGCAGAGGAGGATTTCACAAGAGATGCGCTCGTAAGACCTCAAACATAGGATCAAGGCTCGAGAGACCGATCTCGATGAGAGTCAGAACCGTGTGGCTAGATCAGAGAGTCTGCCTAGATTGAGTCAAGAGGCAAGTGAGGTCACGATAAGACATGACGTTCATGGTCGAGAGGAAGGTCAGGTCGAAGAGAACAGGTCAGGTCTCGATCATAACATAGCAAGGTCAACTAAGAATGCATCCAGTCTGAAGCAAAGAGAAAAGGAGAAGTTGGTTCCACCTATAGGACAGGGTAGGTTTTATGGTTTAAAGCAGGATTTAAATC
This sequence comes from Ostrea lurida, assembly GCA_903981925.1. Lineage (NCBI taxonomy): Eukaryota > Metazoa > Mollusca > Bivalvia > Ostreida > Ostreidae > Ostrea > Ostrea lurida. The sequence goes on along the minus strand of CAJDSM010000855.1, from coordinate 12,396 downwards.
AACCACCAGAAAGGAACGGCAGAGGCCAGGTGTCCTCAGCGTCTGCTGGGCGCTCTACCACCTACACAAACATAAGGGGTCTTCTCATAGCCAAGTGGAAGGTCTTCCTGGACGCTGTAGGAAGAAGAAAATGCAGCAGCCTGCGGAACAAATAATTTTAACGGCCTGTTAAAATGATTTTTAATAAATAAGGGATATTTTAGACGTTGTGGCATGAGGTGACATATGTTTGTGTCATTTCATTGTGATATCATTACATAATTGATTGTGATTGATTTATAGTGTGAACACTTTGTGTAACTGTAAAGTCATGTGAATACTGTTTGTGTTGAAGTGTGCCGGGGACGTGGTGTTAGTGGCCGATTTGCTCGTATACTTAGTTTATTAAATGAAAAGAACATGTGATAATCCCTTTTTGCTTCGTAGTGTTGACATTTCTCCCACTGGTCAGCTACCGTGTTGTACATTTCCTCACTGATGTCATTTTCACCCAATTGTCAGGTAATGTGCATTTCTTCCATCGTCAGCAATGAGACATTAGGATTACAACACTGTATACGAATGTTTTATCTGTAAGGAAATATCGGTAGTAGAGGAAAATTTCGACTGAGAGGGAGGATGTGGCAACAGATATCTGTTTGTTTTCACAGGATTTGTGAATTACGAAATCTGTTAAGAATTTATGTGATTTTTATGTTATTTTTACATAATGAGAACAGAATTAATCGGCAAATGATTGGATTTTGGTATGTCGTTCAAGATTCTAAAGATATATTAGTGCCGATCACAATAAACTGAAAGAATGACAGTTGATAATTTTATTTATCAAGAATAGACAACTAGTTTCAGAAGTTCTGTAAGAAAACAGTCGATACTTCGGTTATTCTTGACATGATGTAATCGAATACAGGCGATATGGTTGAAGTGATTGGAGATCCCAACCACGTAAAATCTCTGTGTAACAGTGTTTTACCCTCGAATCCTAGGATATCCTCGAATATTTTTCATCGAGTGCCCATCGAGATTCAAGTAATCGAGGTTGACTAGTGGTGGTTTGGACATGATGGTAGCCGCTCTAGTCACATGAGGTTGTCTTTTCATGCCCCCTGGAATCTTTGTTGTTGAGGGATAACAATAGAAAAAATAATCTTTGCTTTTGTGACCAGGCTCGCTCAGTATTCACAGTGAAGATTCCATCTTCATACCGTATGTAGGCAGCCGCGAAAGCGGATCTGCTTTGCGTCGATTTTGACTTTTTTGAAGAACTTCTGCCGCAAAAACTACATAATTATTGCTACTGACAAAAGTACCTTTTGTATAGCGACATGCGTGTAAATTCTAGTAATCCATTAATAGTTTGGCATACAGCTATTCTCAGCATAAATCCGAATTAATTATAGAAAATGAAAAAAAATGAAAGTCGTTCTATTTTTTACGCAAATGTGTATGTTACTTGAAATGAGTTGAATATTAAATTAAATTTCAGTAAATTTTGTCAGAACCGATCGATGTATCTCAATGTACATCTGTTGATCGAGTTCTGAAATTTTCTGAAATATAATTTTAATATTCAAGGTCTTTCAATAATTAGCAGATTTGCGTGAAAATATGAACGGCTTTCATTATTTTTTCTTTTCTATAATTTGTTAATTTACGACGGATTATGTGAGAATAGGTTGTAATGCTAAATGTATTTATGGGATGTTCGGTAAGGATATACACGGCATGTGCGTATACAGCGGTAATGAGTGAAATGTATGTAGCTTTATACCGCGCAGAGTTTCTCGAAGAAGTCAAAATCGAGACGCAAGCAGACGCTTTCGTCGGCTGCTAATTACGAGTAAGTATGAGTGGAATTCTTACTGGCAACGATGAGCGTTAGCGCTGTCAAGAAAGAAATTGAGTTGATTTTTTATGATTTTCCTCTCAATCAAAGATGTCAGGGACATAAAAGCAACAGTATGTGTGAACTAGAGGCGTGGCTACCATCATGTCAAACATAGGTCAGCTCGTTCATCTTGAACTGTACTGGGCGATGAAGAATAATGTCGAGATTCAGGGGAGGATTGGAGGATAGATAACACTTTACAGAGTAGTGGGTTGAGTTCAATGCAATTGAGGAATATATCTGATATTCGAGGATAATCAGTGATTCAAGGCAGTAGCGGGAGTTCGACTGTTTTACTACACAGATTTGAAAGTGTGTGTTGTCTTGATCGCTTGATGGTAAGTAAATTATGCGAAACTGGATCATGGGTCGCATTCAAGTGTTTTTGGGAGTGGCGATCTAATGATTATTAGATTGATTGAGCGACAGTACCAAACACAGTGTTCACGAGTTAATTCGTGTTCCATTAGGTAAAATAAATTAAAGATAAGATGACGATTCTTATTAATAGATTGTATTTCACAAATCCTGGAAACAACATGAATCTGTATGCACATTTGATCATGCGTGATTTTCCTACTACGGGATGATTTCTACAGAGGTAGAACATTCGTACGTGTGGTAAGTGCAATGTCATGTGACTGAGAGATGGAGGAAATGTCACTTTTCGGACAATGGGGAATGGACATAGTTGGAGGAATGCTACGGAGGTAGTAGACAGTGGGAAAAGTGGTTCAAACTATGTCAAGAAAGGGATTAGCCAGCTATGTCTTTCTATTTTTAAAAACTAAGTAACCTGAGCAAATCGGCAATCTAGCCAGTCAAGTCGGCAGATTTCACAGACAGTATCATAAGCGTAGACGTTAACAGATTGTTTTCATCTACTAAAAATACTATCAAGTGATGACGTGTAATAATTAACAAGTGAGAGTGTGAAACTAGAAGTCATCCTTATGCGAAGTCAGTAAAATAACCGTTATTTATAAAATTCATTGTTAACATGCGTGTTAGAAGTGTTATGTGGGCAGCTGGCTTGCATTTCTTCTGGCACTCAGCTGTTCAGGAAGTAACCTCATCTTGGTCTAGAGAGAACCTTTGTTGTGGTGGTGGTAGAGCGCAGCAACGCGGACACTGGCTCTTGGGTGCCTTGCTGGTGTGTTTGTTTGAGATTCGCGCTTTAGGACATATAAACACTACCTGCTATAGGTGTGGAGAAAGTCCTTTTCTCTTGCTGTTAGGATGATGATTCTTAGGCTGAACGTAATGAGCATAGTGTTGTGAGTCGAAGACTTGGTGACCTGTCTCTATGACTCGTGGTACCTTGCCTTTCGAACCATATGACTAGATGCTGGAGTCTTGATCTTGACTCAATTGCCTTCTGAGTCTTTGAGGAGAGATCGGGATCTCTGACTTGTTTCGAGGATCGGTCTTGCGACTTGATCTATGTTGTTGAGGGTAAAGAGCGGATCTTTGTGAATCTCCTCTGATGCCTGATGAATCCACTTGTTGGTACATTGCCCACGCCCTAGAAGTGTGCTTGTCCACGAGGAATTAGAGCTGGTCTGGCTCTGCCTCCATCTCCTCTGCCTCCGATTGACACGTGCTGGCGACTTCCATCTCCTCTACCCTACTTCTATCTATGAATCTCTCTTCCGGCCTTGAAATACTCTCGCTCGTGTGCCCATCGATCACTACCATGGTTCAATTTGATAATGGTTTAATTGGTCATGATTTCCATCTGACACTCTATTTTTTATACTTATAAATCGTTGAAATGTGTCTTTTGCTGAACGTCGCTTGTGCAGGATTTTTCCTCGCTTAATCCATGGGTGCCATTGGAATCTCTTGACTTTTGGACGGCGAATGATAGAGAATCGTTTGAGATCTGCTTTTACGATCACGTGCTATTGATCCTTGGTGAACGCTCTCTGAGGTTGTGGTCGTGACCGGTTTTTGTTTTCTCTGTCATGGGATGCGGAGTCGGTTCAACGAAAGATGTGGGATGTAGGTGTGAACGCTTCTCCGATAATTATGATTTGTGATCTGTCGCGCTGGAGGTGGAGTTATCTTCTTGTCAATTTCACTTCAACA
>CAJDSM010000854.1:22174-44335 GCA_903981925.1 Ostrea lurida | reverse complement strand
GTAACACGAAATTAACAACCTCGAGACAGGGAAGGAACTTGACAAGTGCAATCGTTCACACTCATTGTTTCAACGACAATAAATGTTGTGTCATTTTATTAATTTCACCTCATAAAAAATGACAGAAAATACATGTATTAAAAATGACTACATGGGAGACTTAAAATCCGGGAGCTGCCAACCCCTCCCCGCGGTCCTCAAATCCCCTGCCTCATGATGTTTTGTCTCCTGTAATCTCAAATCCTGGATCCGCGCCTGAGAGGGGTGGCTTTGTCTTTGATCAACTTTTTGAGAGAAGTTTGATGCAAGTCGCCCGCGGGCTAGAGGAAGAAAATATGCCCTTTCACAAAGGGTCAGATTGTGATTTAGGTTTTTCTTCACCACAGGCAGTAGAAACACTTTCTCGAACTGCTTCGCCATATTCTGAAAAAATTGATTAAGAACCGCAGCATGTTTATGAAGCTATCTTAAGACTAAGAAACGTCTTACGATATACTTAGGAAACTTCTTAAGTCTAAGTGCTGTTTTCGAAAGTATCGTAACTTAAGAAAGTTCCTAACAATTATCTTAAACTTAGGAGAGCCTTTGACATATCTTAAGTCTATCTTAGGCAAAAATGACCTCGCCAAATGTGTTGCTGGCTCTACAAAATCGTCATATCAGGCATAACTGAATATTTAAGAACCTTGATAATCCTCTTAATGATGTTGTAGTCTTTCAATTCCTTTATCAATGATTTCTGTGAACAGTTATATAATGAACGCTGACACCAGGCTGAAGCTAGCAGCCACTAACCAGCAGCCATTAAGCCCGTAGAAGCTAGCAGCCAATAAGGAAAAATCATCGAAGTACTGAAAGTACTCATAGAAAAATATTTATTTTGAAACCATTTTCAAAGGAATTTTTCAATTAAACTCATGTTTTCAATTAATAAATGTCAATAACAACACAAATGAACAACTTAGCTCACATGGGAAGTTACGCTTTAATCGGAAATTGAATGCATATCAGTAATTTGTAATGAAATGTTGGAAGCATATAAAATATACTGTTCATTTCATTATACACTCTATACGAAAATGGAAGTAGGAAATATTCATTGGATAACATAGAGGGTCCTATTGGGTACTCCATGCCATAGAAATATTAGGTCTCTGATACCCGAAGTGTGGTATAGCTCACCTGAACTTTGACATTTTTCGCAACTTACAGACCAAAAGCTTAAGGGGTTTAATGACGGCTTGCAGAGCTTTTATTCTTTGAAGACAAGACGGAATGACTATCAGGGCAAGGTATACAACCCCCAGGGCTATCATTTCCCGCTTTCAGTTTGGGGCTGTAGTGGTACCACCCGGTGGCTCCCAGGGTCGGGACCGATTTCGAGTCTCATTCTCCACTCTATACGTAAAAAGGAACTAGGAAATATCATTGGATAACATAGAGGGTCCTAATGGGTACTCCATGCCATAGAAAGATTAGGTCTCTGATACCCGAAAGTGTGGTATAGCTCACCTGAACTTTGACATTTTTCGCAACTTACCGACCATAAAGGGGTTTCATGACGGCTTGTAGAGCTTTATTCTTTAAAGACAAGACGGAATGACTATCAGGGCAAGGTACAGGACCCCCAGGGCTATCATTTCCCGCTTTCAGTTTGGGCTGTAGTGGTACCACCCGGTGGCTCACGGGGGGTCGGGGACCGATTTCGAGTCTCTATCTCCACTCTATACGTAAAAGGAAGTAGGAATATTCATTGGATAACATAGAGGGTCCTATTGGGTACTCCATGCCATAGAAAAGATTAGTCTCTGATACCCGGAAAGGTGGTATAGCTCACCTGAACTTTGACATTTTTCGCAACTTACCGACCATAAAGGGGTTTTAATGACGCTTGTAGAGCTTTATTCTTTGAAGACAAGAGGGAATGACTATCAGGGCAAGGTACAGGGACCCCCAGGGCTATCATTTCCCGCTTTCAGTTTGGGGCTGTAGTGGTACCACCCGGTGGGCTCCCGGGGTCGGGACCGATTTCGAGTCTCTATCTAGATCTCCACTCTATACGTAAAAGGAAGTAGGAAAATATTCATTGGATAACATAGAGGGTCCTATTGGGTACTCCATGCCATAGAAGATTAGGTCTCTGATACCCGGAAGTGTGGTTATAGCTCACCTGAACTTTGACATTTTTCTCAAACTTACCGACCATAAAGGGGTTTAATGACGCTTGTAGAGCTTTATTCTTTGAAGACAGGACGGAAATGTCTATCAGGGCAAGGTACAGGACCCCCAGGGCTATCATTTCCCGCTTGTAACACGAAATTAACAAACCTCGAGACAGTGGAAGGGAACTTGACAAGTGCAATCGTTCACACTCATTGTTCAACGACAATAAATGTTGTGTCATTTTATTAATTTCACCTCATAAAAAATGACAGAAAATACATGTATTAAAAATGACTACATGGGAGACTTATAAAATCCGGGAGCTGCCAACCCCTCCCCGCGGTCCTCAAATCCCCTGCCTCATGATGTTTTGTCTCCTGTAATCTCAAATCCTGGATCCGCGCCTGAGAGGGGTGGCTTTGTCTTTGATCAACTTTTTGAGAGAAGTTTGATGCAAGTCGCCCGCGGGCTAGAGGAAGAAAATATGCCCTTTCACAAAGGGTCAGATTGTGATTTAGGTTTTTCTTCACCACAGGCAGTAGAAACACTTTCTCGAACTGCTTCGCCATATCTGAAAAAAATTGATTAAGAACCAGCAGGCATGTTTATGAAGCTATCTTAAGACTAAGAAACGTCTTACGATATACTTAGGAAACTTCTTAAGTCTAAGTGCTGTTTTCGAAAGTATCGTAACTTAAGAAAGTTCCTAACAATTATCTTAAACTTAGGAGAGCCTTTGACATATCTTAAGTCTATCTTAGGCAAAAATGACCTCGCCAAATGTGTTGCTGGCTCTACAAAATCGTCATATTCAGGCAATAACTGAATATTTTAAGAACCTTGCATAACCTCTAATGATGTTGTAGTCTTTCAATTCCCTATCAATGATTTCTGTTAAGCAGTATATAATGAACCTACACCAGCGGAAGCTAGCAGCAAAACCAGCAGCCATTAAGCCCGTAGAAGCTAGCAGCCAATTAAGGGGAAAAATCATCGAAGTACTGAAGTAACTCATAGAAAAATAAATTATTTGAAACCATTTTCAAAGCGAATTTTTCAATAAACTCATGTTTCAATTAAAAATGTCAATAACAACAACACATGAACAACTTAGCTCACATGGGAAGTTTACGCTTTAATCGGAATTGAATGCCATATCAGTAATTTGTAATGAAATGGGAAGCATATAAAATATACTGTTTCATATTCATTATACACTCTATACGATAAATGTAAGTAGGAAAATTCATTGGATAAACATTAGAGGTCCTATTGGTACCCATGCCATAAAATATTAGGTCTCTAACCCGAAAGTGTATAGTCACCTGAAACTTGACATTTTTCGCAAACTTACAGCCATAAAGCTTAAGGGGTTAATGATCAGGCTTGCAGGCTTTATTCTTTGAAGACAAACGGAATACTATAGGGCAAGGTATACAACCCCCAGGGCTATCATTTCCCGCTTTCAGTTTGGGGGCTGTAGTGGTAACCACCCGGGCTCCCATGTCGGAGCCGATTTCGAGTCTCTAATCTCCACTCTATAAACGAAAAGAAACTAGGAAATATTCATTGATAAACATAGAGGGCCTATTGGGACTCCATGCCATAGAAAGATTAGGTGCTCTGATACCCGAAAGTGTGTAAGCCACCTGAACTTTGACATTTTCGCAACTTACCGACCAAAAGGGGGTTTCAGACGGCTTGTAGAGCTTTAAATTCTTTAAAGACAAGACGGAAGACTATCAGGCAAGGTACAGGACCCCCAGGCTATCATTCCCGCTTCAGTTTGGGCTGTAGTGACCACCCTGTGGGCTCACGGTGTCGCGACACATTCATCGGAGTCTCTATCTCCACTCTATACGAAAAGGAAGCTAGAAGATATTCATGTGGATAACATAGAGCGGTCCTATTGGTACTCCATGCCATAGAAAGAATTAGTCCTCTGATACCGGAAGGGTGTATAGCTCAACCTGAAACTTGGACATTTTTCGCAACTACCGACCATAAAGGGCTTTAATGACGCTGGTAGAGCTTTATTCTTGAAGACAAGAGGAATGACTATCAGGGCAAGTACAGGACCCCCAGGGCTATCATTTTCCCGCTTTCCAGTTTGGGCTGTAGTGCGTTACCACCGGTGCTCCCGGGTCGGGACCGATTTCGAGTCTCTAAATCTAGATCTCCACTCTATACGTAAAAGAATAGGAGAAATTCATTGTGATAACATAGAGCGTCCTATGCGTACTCCATGCCATAGAAAATTAGGTCTCTGAATACCCGGAAGTGTGGCTATAGCTCACCTGAACTTTGAACATTTTCTCAACTTACCGACCATAAAGGGGTTTAATGACGGCTTGTAGAGCTTTATTACTTGAAGACAGGACGGAAGATGTCTATCAGGCAAGGACAGGACCCCCAGGGCTTATCACTTTCCCGCTTTCATTTGGCTGTATTTCCTACTTCAGAGTACCAAAGAAGAAACAAAACAGATTACCTGAGTAGAGAAACCCTAGAAGTAATGCGAAACTAATAAACAGGTTTTATCATACCCGGAATAAAGTTAAGCTCACCTGAACTTTGAGATATTTTGCTAATCACAGGGGATAAAAATGGGTTAATGACAAGCTTGCTGATAGCTTATCTTGAAAAACATGTCGGAATGGCATTAGGGGAAAGTACAGGGATCCCTGGGATAAAGTTTTCAGTGTATGGAATCGTCGAGAGACCACCCGGTGGCTCCCTTGACGGGACAGATTTTGATCGCTTCAAACATTGAGTGTCTATTACTATGACATTACAGGAAGTAGAAATAATTCACTTTAAAACGTGAGGTTCCATATTGGGTACCCAATGCCATACAAAGAATTGATATTCTGATACCCGAAAAATGTGATAGTTCACCTGAACTCTGATATTTTCGGAACTACACACGAGTAAGGATTAATACTGCTTTAGAACTTACGGACTCCCTATTTCAACTCTTACAGAGTGCCTCATTGGTTAAGTTCAGTGTCTTGTAGTGTTACCACCCTTCGTTTTTTTTTTTTTTTTTTTTTTTTTTTTTTGGCTCCGAGGATCCTATTAGAATAGGTTCTCGTAATTCCTGCCTTTTCGCTAAAATCCGGAGCCCGAAGTGTCACGAAGGCATGATGATATACTACACCACTGTAATATTTCATAAAGGTCCCTCCCTGCTCAAGCCATCACGCTGATGCACAAGCAGAAGAGCTAAATTTGCAGCCCCGCAGCAACATTATCGGAAGGGCTGCAAATTAGTCATGTGTCGGCGTTTATGACCCTGAGCAGGGAAGAATATCCTATCATGCCACACCTACTGTGCACGGCGGCTTTGATTTTTAGCTTGCTGAAATTTTTGTAGACAGGTAAGGCGAAATGTTTTTTTATATTATCCGTATTCGTTTGAAGATAAGTTAAGATAGACATCACCAGCCACTGAAAGTACTCATGGTGATCATCAGTGAAGTCATCTTCTTTCCAATCTCGGCGAAAAACCAGACACTATCCTTACTCCGTAGACTTAATAGACTCGGAACCTGCGCTGAGAATGTCCGAGCTCCAAAGCATCCCCGAAGCCTTCGCAAGAGATTCCTGTTGGTGAGTGGTTTCTTCCAGCAACCGGAGTGGGCGGGAATGAGACACAGGGTCAGGAGGGTTGTGTGCTAGGGAGCCTGACCCATTTACCCTTATCACTTCAGAAGGGTTCCAAATTGCATAAGAATCCTGACAAAATAAACATCAGCTGGTTCCAGTAATGCTCTACCAAGCCCTCTATCCTTACTACTAACTAAACTACTAAACTAGCTGTTAAAAAAGAGTCACTTAAGAGATACGTGTCACTAACATATTCCAGAAGTGTTCAATCAATGTGATCTCAAAAACTCTAAATAGCTTATAGAAAAACTCCAAGGTCCGAGATTTTCTAAAAATTGAACTGCATCAAAACGTATGATTTCTCCACACTTTATACAAACACATTCCTCACGAAATGAATTATAATCTAGGCTTTTTCAGATAATTGATAATGCTTTTGAACAAAAAAAGTCACCCGAAAATACAAGTTTCTGTCATGGGAAACAAATAACATATTTTTCAGTACCACTCTTTCTTTTATATTTTTAATTGCCCACACAAGTACTCTGAAGTAGATATTTAGAGCAATGCTTGGGATCTTATATTGATAATATTTATGTTGGGTTTCTTATTGATAATATTTAGTAGTCTTTGGACCATGCCTTCCAACAATCGTGTTGGTATTCCTAGGCACTAATATGCCCACTTATTGGCAACTTAGTTTATATTCATACGAAGCAAATTTGTTTCAGAAACTGTTACGGCGATAAAAACAAAAAAAACTTGGCCGTGTCCTTCAACCCTACTTATAGTATATAACGATGTTCTATCAATTAACACATCATTAATTTTCACCCAATATGTCCATTTGATATATCCTGAACAACTAAAAAAGGACACCACAGAATCTGACAGATGTGCTTCATAATTGGATATTTCTTAATTATTGGACTCTAATGCAGACTGAACAACTACGTTATTATGATAACATATGACTTGACACTTCAATGCTCAACTTCTTTTTTATAGTATTAATGTACCCACTATCACCTGCTTATGGTGTGGATTTCATACGCAAGGCATGCCAATGCGTATGAGATTTTTAAAGCGAGGCCAACTACTAACCAAAAAATTGAGTTGCAGAGTCATAACGAATCTCGTTAAAGTCATCATTTCGCAAAGTTTTACAGCCGTCATTAAACCCCTTTATTGGTCTGAAGTTGTGAAAAATGTCAAAGTTCAGGTGAGCATACCACACTTCTGGCGTATTGAGACTTAATCTGTATGAGGAGTACCCAATAGACCCTCTTATTGTTATCCAATGGAAATTTCCTTTTCCTTTTACGTATAGAGTGAGATAGAGACTCGAAATCCGTCCCGACCCCCGTAGCCACCGGTGGTACACTACACTCCCAAACTTGAAACGGAAATGATAGCCCTGGGGTCCTGTACCTTGCCCTATATGTCATTCCGTCTGTCTTTCAAAGATAAAGCTCTAAAAAACCGTCATAAAACCCTCTTAAGGTCGGTAAGTTGCAAAGAATTGTCAAAGTTCATGGAGCTATACCACACTTCCGGGTATCAAACCTAATCTTTTCTATGGCATGGAGTACCAAGACCCTCTTATGTATCCAATAATATTTCTACTTCCTTTTACGATATAGAGTGGAGATGAGACTCGGAAAATCGTCCCGACCCCTCGGACCACCGGGTGGTACCACTACAGCCCCAACTGAAAGCGGAAATGATACCCTGGGGTCCTTAGCCTTGTTCCTGATAGTCATTCGCGTCTTGTCTTCAAAAATAAAGCTTCTGCAAGCCGTCATTAAACCGCCTTAAGCTTTATGGCCTGTAAGTTGTAAAAAATGTCCAAAGTCAGTGAGCTATACCACACTTGCCGGTATTAGAGACTTAATCTGTGTATGGATTGAGCTACCCCAATAGTCTACTTATGTTATTCCAATGAATATTTTCCCCCCCCCCCCCCCCCCCCGCCCCCCCCCCCCCCTACTTCCTTTTACGTATAGAGTGGAGATAGAGACTCGAAATCGGTCCCGACCCCCCAGGAGCCACCGGGTGGGTACCACTACCAGCCCCAAACTAAAGCCGGGAAAGATAGCCCTGGGTTCCTGTACCTTGTCACTGATATGTCATTCCGTCAAACACATAGCCAAATGAGAGCACGCTAACTTTTTTGTTTTCATACTAAAGAGTTGGAAATACCAATAGCCAATGAGAGCGCGTGTAAAACCGTTAAGGACTATCGGCGTACCGCCGAGACAATCGCAAACCCGGAACTATGAGCAGTTAGACAGGCGTGATTTTTAATCTGCTGGCAACGAAGCATCAGTTTGAGGGTCAATGTCAATATTAGTGGAGGGGTGAGTAAGTGAAGTCTATAGGAGTACAAAGAAGGGGCTTTATATTTTATTTTTGTTTCTTTTTCCGGAAACATCGTATGTTTATGTTGGGCGAAAAAATGGAAACAAAAAGAAATTATAGAGTTCTTATAAGCGCGTGGACCTACATTTTGATCCCAAAAAAGATGGAGACTTGTGTATTATATAGTATACTTTGCAAAAGTTTATGAAAACAAGCGCCGTGTTCATGGGGTTCCTCTACTCCAGGCAATGTTTTGGTTCTTCTTTGCTAACTTTGCAGATAATAAACCATTCATATTGTTTTCCCCACATTATAGAATCTATTATTGATTTAACTGTGGTGAGATTGAGCTTAAAGTAATTAATTAGTATCAGAGTGAGAGCAATAAATATTATCAAGTAGAATTCCTTAATAAGTTAGGGTGAGTCATAAATTGTAATCATATAAATTAGGATAAATGAAATGCAACAGTATATTTATTAATGCTTCCAAACATTTCATACAAATTTACTGATATACATTCAATTTTCCAGATTAAACGTACTTCCCATGTGAGCTAAGTTTCATGTTGTTTGTTATGACATTGTATTTATTGATAAACATATGAGTATTTATTGAAAAATTTCCTTTTAGAAAATGTTTCAATAATAAATATTTTTCTATGAGACTTTCAGTACTCGATGATTTCCATTATTGGCTGCTAGCTTTTAACGGGCTATATTGGCTTCTGTTAGTGGCTGCTAGCTTCAGCCTAGGTCTATATGACGACGGTAACCCGTTACTTTGCTTCGACACGGACTCCGTGGTTGACCGATCAGCAGAGGATGCTTACCCTCCATGCACCTAATTCCTGCCTTCACTTTTGTTTCGGAGATCCGTGTTGCCCTTGCACTCGATTTTTTAATAACGGTTTTGGGCTAATGAGTACGTTTAGCACATTGTTACTTCACCATTTTATATCTGTTAGGCCATGCCACAAAGACGCCCCTTGAATGTTTACGGCTTGTTGTATCTGAGTGAAGCTTTGTTGTTTGCTACGCTCGTTCCGTCTCCACTACCTAGGGCAGTCGTAGAACTTGCACTCTTAAATCGTACCATTGTGGGAGCTAACATATAATGCTATCATCGTGCTCTTCAGTAGAGTTGGGGAAATATATGCCATAATCTCGGGCTTTAACCCCTGTCGGCGTTGGTCCAGCGGTACTATTTTAGGTGGAGTTAGTGACGCCGTCACCAATAGTTGGTGATTGATTGTGGCGGAGCACTTGTGTGCATGTTGGCATTATCGCAAACCCCACTCAAATGGAGTGTTTTGATATCAACTTGGTTCGTTGCGGTGCGCAAATGGCGCATTTACAAATCTTTTAAACCAACTTTGACTTTCAAAGAAAATGTAGTATTTGACATTAGTGGTCATGGATATTGGCCCATTGGCCATCATGAGTGACATTGTTAATGAGATATTGGCCCATTGTACATTCTTATGAGTGACATTGGTAATGAATGGCCTATTGTACATGTGCTACTTTGCGTGGTGTTGTGCACTTAGAACTTACTTTACCCAGTGCACAATCTAAGCCTAATTTGGTCACCACTGATGTTGTATATTGTTTGGGGGGGGGGGGCGGACACCTGGCGGCCGCCCCCCAATGTTGTCCTATCACCCGCGACCAAATTACGCCAACACAAAATAAAATCTATTGACTAAATAAGTGTATTTGTGTGTCTTTTATAACATCTGAGATTAAATTCAAAGTTGAATACACAATTTGCAATCGAATATTTTGATTAACTAATACCAACGAGTACGACATTGACTGGATACCTAACATAGCTACTCAAACAACGAAAATGTCATGAATTGTGAAGTTATTAGTTGTAAGGGACTTTAAATGAATATTTAAGTATGTTTGGACAAAATACATGTCAGGAGATGTGTAAAAATTTTTAGATATTATATTTATGCTCGTCGATGCAGAATCACAACGATAGAGGCTGCAATCATCGCAACTTTCCGCGCGCCGAAAATGAAGGTTTTACAAGGGGTGGAACTGTAACTCTCTATCTGTCCCTAATTATTTTTCAGAGAGCTACAGAATCTGCAGCTAACACATCGTTTAAACTTTTATTTTTAAAGAAAAAACTTGCTTTGTGTGCTACTTCTTTGTGTGCCTCCCCTAAAATGACTATAAATGGTATTTGAATTATTATTTTGCTTAGTTTTCAAGTTTGAAAAGCAATTAAATTCAAATCCTTCAATATGCAGATTTTTTCGGTATTTGCTGTCCATGATGAGTACGTCATATGCCGTCCTTCGCGAGAAAACAATTGTTAGCCAATCATGAACAAGATCGATTAATGGAAAAAAAGGGCAAAATATCACATTACCGTAAACAGCTTGCAGTTATAACATTACGTTCGGTGTTGAACATTGTGTCATTCGGTGTGATAGCTGTCAGAGATAACATTTACGTTCGGGATGTGTTCGGTTACGGGTTATAGCTGTCAAGATAACATACTTCGGGTTTATGTGTTCGGTTTCGGGTTGACACGTCAATAACATCGTTCGGTGTTATGTGTGCCGTTTCGGGTGTACCTGCTGAAATTTATTATAAAAAACAAACAACCAATCAAAGGAATAACCTAACCAATTAATTTACACGGCTCCATCAAATATAATTTACTCGCAATTGGTCATTTATGCTTCACTGTTTCGCTCCTTCATGGTATTCGTATTCACTGGTGGACTAAAACAATATTTAGTTAAGGGTTTGAATTCTTAAAATCTCAAGAATTTGTTTAAAATTGAAATAAATGTTGAGTTGAGTTTTACAAAACCATCACACAATTTTCTTATCTACTAGTAGACGAAAGGACGCACTGACGCCACCGGTACCACGTGACACCTAGCTAATACTACAAAGACTTTTTGCAATCGGGGCTTAATTTCAAGCCATATTGGAGCTGATTATAGCAATATTCGGCGAACGAATTATTAGACTAATCAGATACACACAAGGAAGAAAAAAAATACGTAAAATTTGCATTACTTTGAAAACATGCGCTGTGTCCTTAAGTCAATCGCACTTGATGCTGATTTGAAAAAGTTTTGGGATTTCAAATTTATTTTAGAGTCCACATTTGATTAACCGTTTCTGGTAAACTTATTGTACGATATGTCTGAAGGTCCCTTCACAGCTATCAATATTTTCGTGATGAGCGAAGACCATAGGAATTTGCGAAAAATGGACTAAAACACGACTACTGTATATAGACTTTCATGAAGATATCATCTTGCCAGGTAGATTCAAAAATAACACAAGTAAAAATTTATTACCTTCTGAACATTATTTATGTCAACGTGTGTCAAAATCGGTAAATTTACAAAAACCGGATTATTGCCCGGACGGACTCTAATTTACAAACGAACACACGGCATCTTCCGAAACAAATGTTCATTTCATACAAAGGAGTCAAATAATTTGTTTTAAAAAATTAATAAAAATATACCTTTAATTTTTGACGGTGGACAAACCTATGGCTATGCTACGCGTAACCCCAGCAACTCTTAAAGTCCTCTTAAAACCTGAGAGCTTCCGGGAGATTCCCCCTCTGGGCTCCCACTTTGGCTTCATCTCGGACCTTAAACTTATGCCCCTTTTTAACGACCCCCCCCCCCCCTTCGACATATTCTGGATCCGCCACTGATTCAAGTCTGTCTTGAGCGGAAGCTATAGCAGATGGTTTAATATTCGCATAAAGACTCTATTAATGTTTACAACGACTTTTCAAAAAGTAACATTACAGTATACCCTTAATATGATTTTTGTCATTTGACGCCCAAACTACGCAAAGTAAAACAAATCGTCGTTCTTTTACTATTTTAGATTGGTGGTCACGCATTAATGTAGGAACATTGTAACTATACCTATGTGCAAAATATAATACCAAGAGATGTTAACGATGCAGGTCTTTCTTACCTAAAATGTCTCTTGGTCCGAAATGAATCCTATCTATAATGCCATATAATGCAGCAGCTGGACTCCAAAAGAAGAAATAAATTATGAGATACTTAAATATTTCTCATACCAAAAACAATCACTTCAAAGTATTACAATTAAACGATGCTTGCAAAAAAGCGATTTTTTTTTCCAAATCAAAGGATATTCAAAAATATAAGTTGTTAGCGGTGATAAATGTTTTGCACATCAACTGCCTGTGCACCAATTACTTAATGATTGAAATCTTGTCTATGTTTATCGATTAACTTCGCCTCTCACTTGATATATTCATAGGATCAATTTATCGACATTATTCATATTTATGCTTCATTGTACTGAGTTGTTAGTAGTGAAACAGTAAAAACGGTCTGGTTAGTTTTACCATGTAATATACTCGGCGTTGACCGGAGGTAATGTGCAGTTGCCCTGCGAGTATCTCAGGATATGGTTAGCTGTGTGACGCCTTATTTCATTCCTTGCTGTGTGATCTCGGGAAGATGAGATTGTTATTATGTTCCCCAAACAAAGTCCAAACAAAGTTTGGAAGATATGTTTTTTACTCTGTTTCTATGATTAAGTCTCCCTTTTTCAACGGAAGACCTTATTATATTGTATGGTTTCTTTTTTCTCTATTATTGTTATTTATGCCCCCGCCATAAAATGGCCGGGGGCATATAGTGTTACCCGTCTTCCCGTCATTTCTGTTATTCCGTCATTCTGTCATTCCGTCATCATGTTGGTTTCCTTTCATTATCTCTGCAACGGTTGCACCATTCAAACTCAAATTTATACATGGATACTTCACAAGAATATTGCAGGTCAAGTTCGAAGTGATTAATGGTCCGATGATTTTTGACGAGTAGCCCTATTGAACTTAGAAAAAAAATCAGAAACATTGTTCCGGTTTCCGTTCATATCTCTGCAATGGTTGCACACATTCAACTCAAATTGATACCATGATACGTCACAGGAATATGCAGTCAACTCGAATTTTCATGCGTCCGAATGATTTTTGACCAGAGTTAACCCTCTTGAACTTAAAAAAACCCAGAAATGTTTCCCTTCCGTTCGATATTCTCCGCAACGGTTGCACACATTCAAATCAAATTATATATGGATTACGCCACATTCATGCATTTGAAAAACTTTCAATTTCACCCTTACGAATTCCTCATTAGACTTCACTTAGTGCGGGCTTTTGAGCATTCATGTCGCACCGACACATCTAGTTTTCTTACAGATTTTGTGCACGCGATTCTCCAAATATGCGTTGTCAATCTTTCTGAAAATTTCTAGCATGATGATAGATATTAACTATGAACTTGATAGTTATTTTATGTTTTTCTGTTACGTCAATATTACGTTAGATTATTTGACGTTTACGTTTTTGTGAATTTCAGGAGGTCCGTTTGTCCCGAGTGTTCTCAGAAACTACTAAAAATATCAACTTCAAATTTCAGCATGTAGAGGAAATTGGCGATATGCAAGTGAAATCAAATTTCGTTAACGCCAAAAAAACGTCCAATGCTCGCTATGACCTCGAAAAAGACGTCATTTTTTTGGCTGCATTTTGGTCACATTTTTGTCTATATTTCTTGTTTATACAGAAAATAATTTGAACGACGGATAAACAAAAGTTGTTAGCAAATGACCAAGCGTAGTGACATTATCAAGTTGTAGGGGCAAGGTCAAAAGTATTTTTCGAGTACACGCGTCTTACCTGTGCGTACCTCTGTCCTCTCTATACTTTCCCATACGGCCTTTACGTCTACAATTATCTCAAAAACTAAAAATAATTTTAAAGGAATTCGAAGCCAAAAGTGCTTGACAATGTTTTGTTGTCACTGATATCAACGGATAAAAATTGATACGTATATAAGGATTTCAAGGGACCGAAAGCAATGAAACTTGATGCTTCTATCTCCTAAACGAAGAAAACCTTTAGTGAAACTGTGCTTGAAATCTGACTCAAAAACAATATGCCGTTCTTCAAATTTTGTCTTTCTTGTCCGGTCTAAGCAATTCAGGGGATGACCCCTAAAATTCAACATCTTATATTCATGAAAGCTAGAAAAATATTGTTATTCATGTTTAGATTGTTAATTCTCTTCTCTTGAGTGTCTTGTTCAATTCAACCAAAATGCAATTGCTAATTGATTCAATCTATAGTCATCATTGACAATCAATAATCCAATCAAACGATCTAAATCTCAGTCATAATGAACAGAAGACCTTATTCGTTGTCGCAACGAGAATCGAATCTAAATTATTATGTTCCCCAAACGAAAGTTGGAACATATGTGTACTCTGTGTCTGCTTATTATCATGTCCCCCAAACGCAAGTTTGGGAACATTGTTTTACTCTGTTTCTTATAAGGTCTTCGTCTACAACGAAGACCTTATGTATTGATTGTTCTTTTCTATATTTATATTATTAGTAATATTATTATAATATATATATTATATTATTATTAAGTATTATTATTTATTATTTTTCCCTCTCGAAAAATTTTGGCAATTACTCAAAAAAACAGTTCGACCGATTTTCATAGATTTTGCATGCAGTTAGTCTCTGTATAGTAATTTGCAAAAATCGCCGATTTTTTAAAAAGTCTACTTTCCGTTCCGAGATACTAACTTCCGGTTAAATTTCGTTGTCCGCGAGTGTTCTCATAGATTGTTTTTAGTTGAGAAGTGAGATTTTCAGGATGATAGACCTATGTCTGTAGATTTAGCTATTCATTGTTTTTTGTGTACAATACTCCTTTCGAAAATAGAGTCTACTTTCGTTTTGAAAAATTTCAATTTTAAACTTTTTTTTTTTTCAAATATTTTGTTTGAAATATAGTATTAATTATATGTTGATACAACTAATATAGAATATATAAGTTTTTTTTTTTTTAAATCGGGTCACGCATGTCTCGATTACTTTGTAATCAAATTGTACCGGAAATACATTTACTATAAATTGCCTCTATAGATTTTTATGATATTTTGTATGAGTTTGAACTCTATTTGAGACAAGTTATAAAAACCGCTGTTTTTTTGAAAAGTTTACTTCCGTCCAAAGATATTCGACTTTCCGGTTCAAAGTTTATCCAGGCGTTCTCAGAGATTGTATGGTTTTGTAAACAAATAAAATTTCAGTGATTAGAGATATACCTATATTCTGGGATGTTAGAATACCAAGCTTACACTCGGCACATATAGCTATTTTAAATAAGTTAATTTTGGTTGTAAAATCTCAATTTGTTCATTTATATATTTGTATAGAAGTTCGTAAGAGATTCAAACTTGCACATGTTCATGTTAGAAATGTGAAGATTTTACTTCGCTATACTTGAAGAACTCATCACATTTTACGACTCATATTCAATATTCAAGACGAAGACCTTTAGTCTGTCCGACAACAAGCGTCTATTATATTATTTCCCATTTTTCAAAATACAATTACTCAAAAACGGCCCTTGATCGATTTCATATTTTTTACATTTTAGTTGTTTCTTATAAGAGGTATATAAAACACCGTTTTTGAAAAATTCATTCCGGTTCGGATATATCAACGTCCGGTTTTTTCTTTGTCTTGCGAGTTTTTCATATAATTGTTTGAGGTTGGAAAATAAATTCAGGGTATGATCGACCACGTCTTAGAGGTTCTTTGGTACCATGAATTGTGTGCGACACTCTGTCGAAATAGAGGTCTACTTTCGTTAGCAAAAAAATTAATTTTTTTAAAATAAATTTTATTTTTGAATATTTTCTTTTGTGAAATTTTCTATATAAGAATAAGATTGATACTTAATACAGAAATATATAAAAACAAATTATCAGGCAAAGCTATCTATTCTCTGCTACTTGTAATCAATTGTTACCCGGAAACGCAATTACTATAAAACACCTTTATAGATTTGATGATATTTTGGCATTGCGGAATATTCTTTAGTAATGAATGTATCATAAACCGAAACATAGGTAACAAAGATACAAAGTCATCTCGACGGGGCAAACCACCTCAATAGGCCACATTTAATTTTATTTATTGCTTTATTTAAACCCACAGGATTTTCATCCATTACACTTTTATCATATACACAAAATACTAAAAAATTATCAAAGTACATTAATAATAACATCTATATTGATATATCAAAGACATAATTATGATTATCTATTAATATAGTAATAATATGATATGATATATATATAAAATCATTATTATATGATATCAATTGAATATATAATATGATATATGTAATATAATATCATATAAATAAATCGTAATCATTATTATACCATATACGTATTATACCATATCGTATGATATTGTATTCATACCATATCAAAAACAATATTGTATGCATACCATATTGTATCATAATATATCGTATCATACCATACTTATCAGTACCATATGTCGGAGGTCCGTGTTGCCCTACACCGATTTTGTATATGTTTTTTGATTATGATAACGTTGGACACAATGTAACTCCCTTTTTGTATCGTATATAATTGTATGATATCAAACCAATCGTATACGCATATCGTATCATATCATATAATATTGTATCATACAATACGTATAATATTGTATCATACCATATCGTATCATACCATATTGATTCATAAATTAATTGCATCATACCATATCGTATAATATCCTTACCATATCATATAATATCGGTATCATAGAATACATTAGTAGAATACCAATCGTATCATACCATATTGTATAAATATTGTTATCATACCAATCGTATTCATACCATATTGATAATATTGTATCATACCATATCATTATCATACCATATTGTATCATACCATATCAATGATATCTATCACACCAATTCAGTATAACACCAATATCATATAATAAACGTATCATCACCTTATCAATCATACCAAATCAATCATACGCATATCGTATAGTATAGTCCATCATACCATATTGATTATATTGATCATTCCATATCGTATAATCATAATTATACCATATTTAATATCATATTATTACATATCATAAAATATCTTAATATCATATCATATAAATGTCTATAATATTCAATAATATCATATACAATCTGTCTACATATCGTATTAATATCGTGTCATACCATATCAAAATATCGTATCATACCATATATATTATCTATCATTACCATATCCATACCATTACCATATCCTACATTACATATTTGATATAATATATCATACCATTATATCATACCATATTGATAAATATCTAACAATCAAACCATATCGTTATACCAATCGTATAATATCATACCATATCATATAACATTGTATCATACCATAATATATAATATCATATCATACCATATTCTATCATACCATATTGTATCATACCATATCGTATAATATCATATCATACCATATCATATAATATTTATCATATCAAACCATATTCTATAATACCATATCAATAATATCATACCAAATCATATCATACCATATCGTATAGTATAATATCGCAGCATACCAAGTATAATATTGTATCATACCATATCGTATAATATCAAAAATATCATACCATATTGTATAATGTCATACAATATCAATAATACATACACATATCGATATAATATTATATCATACCAGCATCTAAACTACTCAAATACATTTAGATCACAAGACGCATTCTTAATCTAAGTTTTATGAAAATTGAACAAGCAATAACTCAAATATGCCTATAAAAAACAACATCACATCTCCAGCATCCGAAATCTACATCTCAGATCAGCATTTTCTAAGTCGGTATATCACCCAATAAACCATCCATGAGAGTTTGGGAAAGATTGGATAAGTAATTATTAGAAGATAAAAACTGAATAAGCAATTACTCAAATATGCCTATTTAAACAACACATCACATCTCCAGCATCCGAAACCTACAGCATTCATCTAAGTCGTATCACCAGACAGACTATCCATGAGAGTTGTGAAGATTGTACAAGTCATTATTTAGATTATGGTTAAAACTGAACCAATAATACCTATTAAACAACATCTCCACCATCCGAAACCTACAGTATTACTCGCATAGCAAAGGAGCTGGACAGAATACTATCAGTTTACAATCAATTGAGTGATAAAGCACCATTCAGTCAGCATTTGGCAAAATCTAATGTCGATATACCAAACTAGTTTGCCAGTACAACCTGACATTAGCTTAAATGCTATCTGACGTCATCCAGACGTCGCGAATGAGTCGAAGCGTTTTGATGATCAAGACTATCTGACGTGTTCCATACCAATTGTTGGGCTGTTCTTTATACACTGATTTTGACAACGGATTACTCTGTTTACCTGATAAAGGCAGGTGTGACCGGTGGACGGGATGCTTACTACTCCTAGGCAGCTGATCCCACCTCTGGTGTGTCCAGGGGTCCGTGTTTGCCCTGCTCATTTGTATTACTTGTAGGACTTGTGAGATTGATTACCGTCGTTACTATTAATTTTCATTTATTTGTAAGATATCTCACTGCGTTGGTAATTCGGCCAGAGTTGTCTTTTCCTGTCGTACTATTGATATATACTGAAAATACAGACAGCATTTAAAGCACAGGTTACGATACTGTATGTTTGTCGGTCCTTTCTCTCCCTTACATCTATGTCAACTCCCGTTTTACAAAAATCTTGCAAAAACTTTCAAAGAATAGAAAAACACTTCTTGTGAGTGTTCCTTACTTTGTAAAATATCAAAACAAGATAATAATCAAATAACTTATTTGTCATTTTTGGTTCATCCTCCCAACGTCAGGGGTCCTGAGTCCACTCGTGGCCATGGGACCCCTGACGTTGTGAGGATGTTTTTGGTTTATAACTTAATTTTTTAAACGTTTGTAAGCTCGAACTATTTTGCGGAGTTCTCTAACAAACGTTAAAAAAATAAGTTATAAGCCAAAAATAACAAATAAGTTATTTGATTATTATTTTGCAAAGTAAGGAACACCCACAAGTAGTGTTTTTTTCTATTACTTGAAATGTGCTATACACCCTCTTTTATCAAGGGGGTGGGGGATGACTCGAAAAGCATTGCGAAAAATGTACGGTAGGCCATTTTTCTTCATTTGGCAAGAATCCCGGAGTGGTTTATCTAAAAGTATTTTTTGCTTTTGGCGATGAATTTTACGATTTAATGACTTTGATTCATCCGCTACAATATCCTCGTGTATCCAAGGCATATCATCACATTCATACCATAAGAAAAGGAATCACAGGGTTTTTCTCATGCATTTATTCAAAAATAGAGAGGTGTATCATAGAATTTCAAAAAGAAAAAGAAATTTACAGAGATTCACGATGATCGCTTTGAGTTAGCCTTTTCGATCTTTAAAGAAATCTGGCAATTCTCTTGCAACCTCATCCTCCAGTGCGCGCGCAGGGAGGGTGCTGATGGTGGCTGCTAGTCTTCATGGTCACCTGCACCAAAAAAAAATGGAAATGGAAATGCACATGTGCATGCATGGCGGTAAGACAAATATATAACCACAAACAAAAGGTAATTTGCAATATCCTATAGATTTAAAATTAACATCAACAACCGGGGATAAAACAGACCAAAAAACAAAAACAAACAAACAAACCAGGCAAACCCACCACCAACCCAATTTTTTGTTGTTGAATAAAATATGATAATTAGAAAAAATAATAATGATAAATAAATAAAAAGACCAAAAAAAAAAACAAAAATAAATAATGATAACAAATAGAATTAAATAAATAAAACAAACAAACAACCAAAGAATGAATACAAAAGCCAAAAATAAAAAAAAATATAAAAAAAAAAAAAAAAAAATTCAAGAAAAAGATGGAAGACTATCGTTTCCATTTCTAAAAAACAACTTAAAGATTTAAAAAAAAAAAAAAAAGTGGGTTTTTAAAAAAAAAAATTGGGTGGGTGGTTATGACACTGTAAATCAACCGTTTCATGTACTACATGTATTTTACATGTATATATAAAAAACAAAAAAACTTACGACCACAGTTAGCAAGCAGTAACATGTCCAGGCCTCGGTAGACGTCTGTAATAAAGAAAATTATTATTAGAAAATATGTAGGAGTTAACAGCAGCGGGAATCATAGGTTTGGACATCTTGATGAGCAATTGGTGAATGGGGGAGGAGTATAATATGTTAATCAATACACACGGTGGCGAATCACGTGACTTTGAAATGATCGTTGATTATTACATGTACATGTATCTGTAGAGGAATGTAAGTGATCCTCAGATTGTATCGGACATATCACAGAGGCGTAGGACTGATTTTTGGAAAGCGGGGGGGGCAAACTTCAAAATTATGTGACAAGCAAAAAAAAAAAGGGGGGGGGGCACACTTCTAAATGTGTGTATTTGTGCAGGAAAAAAAAGTTACTTGAGAAAAAAGTGGGGGGGGGGGGGGGGGGGGGGGGCAAAAACTAACTATTTCTAAATGATAAAGATTTTCATTTCAATACATGTCAATTCATGAACGGTTAGAACTTTACTGAGATACACTTACTTCCAAGTAGTGTTGTACCTGCTATCTTTTCATCCAATACTGAAAAAAATGTATATACACAGGTGAACATCAATATTATACTTTATTTTCAGAGTTTTCCGCCCGTCATTGATCGTTATACATGTATCAATATATGTTATAATCAATACGAATCTTTAAAGTAGCATAGTCTGTATCTTTTGAATTTATTATAGGATTAAACATTCTTTTTTAAGAATTTATCGATGTGTAAACTCTGGACATTTTACTCACAAACTGAATAAAAGTGCGAAGCGAGAAATAAGCCTCAAAGACGACGTGTCTACAACGTGGCGGTTCTATAAATGGAAAGAGAATAAACGTCATTATATTGAAGTAGAATTCAAATGTAGAATATCTTATATTTGAATTTCTGAACCGTAAATTGCAAAAATATTTATTCATTACCACATGCATACTTATTATCAGTGTTTTAACTACGTATTACATTGTTACAAAGAAAAATAAGGCCATGTGTATCCATCGCCAACAAATACAGTATGCGCACGCCTACTCTAGGCGACTTTATTGTTTTTCAAGGTTGGTAATATCAAAAATAATTAGAAACAAGTACTTTTGTTCTTTGTGTATCTTTCTGCTTTCAATGTTGTATTACGTCGAAGCATAACTTTATTAGATGCATATACATAGGAAAAAAATCCAAAAGATTTAATTTTTCGTAAAGATACAGATTAAGCTACTTTAAATCGCCATTTTTTTTACTCAGAGACGTAATTTCGTTTGGGATTTTTCCTGATAGGTAATTATAGGTTTTGTTAATCTGACGCTTAGCAAAGGGGGAAAAACCAAACAAGTAACATATTACACATGAACTAAGCTCCAATCTTCACAATCAAATATTCTATAAGTAGATACATCAATATGCCGTACCTGGCGTCATACAGTCTTTCAGCTGCTTGTCAATTCTCTTGGTAATGGCCCTCACAGCGAGGTCTGAGAGCTCGCGTTCTCCGTCACCATCATTGTCATCGCCTTGACCGCCTCCACCACCCCCGCCAGTTTTTCCACGGAGCTGAAAAAACGGAAACGAGTCAATTTCTTCCTCAATCTAATTAAAATTAGCTGTTTTGAATCCGCTACCGCTTCTCAAACGTCAGCGAGTAGGCGAGCGGATCTAACGTTTAATTTTAATTAGATTGTTTCTTCCTCTTTCATTAATCATCAGTTTTGACTACCAGTTACTCATCAAGGTCATATACGAGAAACGGCAACATGCGTGCTTCGTCCGCATTTACTTTTTTTCAGTCAGGCAAGCTGTTACTTGAGTAATACATGTATCCCTTAAAATGTCACATCCGCTCCACTCACGGGGCCAAGTCAGAAAAGCCCAGTGAGTCCCAAAAACAGTCCCACAACTAAAGCCGTGAGAGCCGGCACTATCGATAAACAATTCAAGTTCATAGTCGTTGGACCAGTCAACACTCCTATATAAAGTAACCCCATTAGATGACATAAGAAATAAATCTTCT
>CAJDSM010000854.1:11883-22073 GCA_903981925.1 Ostrea lurida | reverse complement strand
TAGTTAGTGAAACAGATAAAACGTGTTTGGTTAGTTTTACCATGTAATTATACTCCGGGCGTTGACCGGAGGTAAATGTGCAGATTGCCTTGCTGGAGTGATCTCAGAGATGTTAGCTGTGTGAACGCTTATTCATTCCTTTGCTGTGTGATCTCGGGTGAGATGAGATGTTATTTATGTCCCCAAACAAAAGTCCAAACAAAGTTTGGGAAGAATTGTTTTTACTCGTTTCTATTATAAGGTCTTCCGTTTTCAACGGAAAGACCTTATTAATATTGTATGTTTCTTTTCTCTATTATTGTTATTTTTATGCCCCCGCCATAAAATGGCCGGGGGCATATAGTGTTACCCTGTTCCGTCATTCTGTTATTCCGTCATTCTGTCATTCCGTCATCATTTGCGTTTCCGTTCATTATCTCTGCAAAACGGTTGCACACATTCAACTAAAATTTTGATACATGGATACTTCACAAGAATATGCAGGTTCAAGTTCGAAGTTGAATAAGGTCCGATGATTTTTGACCGACGTTAGCCCTATGTAACTTAGAAAAAAAATCAGAAAATTTTCCGTTCCGTTCATTATTCTCTGCAATGGTTGCCACACATTCAACTCAAATTTTGATAAACATGAACGTCACAGGAATATGCAGGTCAAGCTCGAATTTGGTCATGGTCCGATGATTTTTGACAGAGTTAACCCTCTGGAACTTAAAAAAAACCCAGAAATTTTCCCCTTTCCGTTCATTATCTCCCAACGTTGCACACAATTCAAATCAAATTGGATATATGGATACGCCACAGTTTCCATGCATTTTGCAAAAACTTTCAACTTTCACCCTTACGAATTTCCTTCATTAGACTTCACTGTAGGCGGGGGCATTTCATGTCCACCGACACATCTAGTTTTTACAGATTTTGTGCACCGATTCTCAATATATGCGTTGCCAATCTTTCTTGAAATTTCTTAGATATGATAGATATTTAACATGAACTTTGATTAGTTTGATTTTATGTTTTTCCCGTTACGTTCAAAATATTTAAGCGTTAGATATTACGTTTTTACGTTTTTTGTGTGGATTTCAGAGTCCGTTTGTCCTCGAGTGTTTTAGGAAACTACTAAAATATTCAACTTCAAATTTTCACGAATTGTAAGAGGAGAATTGGCAGATATGCAATGTGGAAATCAAAATTTCGTTAACGCAAAAAACGTCATATGCTCTCTATGACCCGAAAAAACGTCATTTTTTGGCTGCATTTTTGGGTCACATTTGGTGTCTTATATTCTTGTATACAGAAAATAAATTTTGAAACGACGCTATTAAACAAAAGTTGTTAGCAAATGACCAAGGCGTATTTGACAATATCCAAGTTTAGGGGGCAAGGGTCTCAAAAGTATTTTCGAGATATCTCAAAAACTAAAAAATAAATTTTGTAAAAGGATATTGAAGCAAAATTGCTTGATTCAAATGTTTGATTCAGCTGATATCAACGGAATAAAAATTTGATTTACGTAATAAGGGATTTCAAGGACCGACACGAATGAAACTTTGATGCTTTCTATCTCCTAAAACGAAAACCTTAGTGAAACGTTGCTTAAATCTGACTCTAAACATAGCCGTCGTGTCAAATTTTGTCTTTCTTTGCCGTCTAAGGAATTCAGTGGAGACCCTAAAATTCACATCTTATATTCATGAAAGCTAAAAATATTTTTGTTATTCATGTTTATTGATTGTGTAATTTCCTCTTCTCTTGAGTGTCTCTTTTCAATTCAACCAAAAAATTGCAATTGCTTAATTTTTATTTCATCTATAGTCATCATTGACAATCGAAATAATCCAATCAAAAGATTAATCTTCACATAATTGAACAGAAGACCTATTCGTTTGGTCCGCAACGAGATCGAATCTAATTATTATGTTCCCAAACGAATAGTTTGGGAACATTATTGGTTTACTCTGCTTCTTCTTATATCATGTCCCCCAAACGAAGTTTGGGAACATTGTTTTTACTCTGTTTCTATTAAGGTCTTTCGTCTACAACGGAGACCTTATGGTGATTGTATTGGTTTTTTTTATATTTATTTATTTTAGATTATTATTATATTATTATTTTATTATTATGATTATTATTATTATTATTATATTATTATTTTCCCTCTCTAAAATTCAATTACTGTCAAAAACAGTTCGACCGATTCATGATTTTTGCATGTCAGTAGTCCTGTATGAGGTATTTGCAAAACGCCGAATTTTAAAAAAGTCTACTTCACGGTTCCGAGAGACTAACCTTCCGGTTAAAATTTCGTTGTCCGCGAGTTTCTCATAGATTGTTTTGATTTGAGAAGTAGATTTTCAGGGATGATAGGACCTATGGTCATGTAGATTTGAGGCTGAGTTCATGTTTTTTTGTTTTTCTGTAACAATACTTCCTTTCGAAAATAGAGGTCTTACTTTTCGTTTTGAAATTTTCCAATTTTAAACTTTTTTTCTTTAAATATTTTTTTGAAAATATTTAGTATAATTTATGGATCAAACTAATCATAGAATATATAAGTTTTTTTTTTTTTAAATCGGTCAACGCATTCTCGATGTTTATCTTTGTAATCAAAATTGTACCGAAATTACATTACTTAAAATTTGCCTCGATAGATTTTTTATGATATTTTGTAGGTGAGTGAACTTCTATTGAGACAAGTTTATTAAAACGCTGTTTTTTTGAAAAGTTACTTGCCGCTTTTCCAAAGATATCGACTTTCCGGTTTCAAATATCCAGGCGTTTTTCTCAGAATTGTATGGTGTAAACAAATAAAATTTCAGTGATATTATACCTAATCTGGGGATGTTAGAGATTTAACCAAGCTACACTTCGGCGACATATACTTATTTTAAATAAAGGTTCTAATTTTGTTTTGTAAAAGGTCTCCCAATTTGTTCATTTTTGTATATATTTTGTTAGAAGTTCGTAAGAGAGCTTCAAACTTTGCACATGTTCATGTTAGAAATGTGAAGATTTACTTCGGCCTATACTGGAAGAACTCATCACATTTTACGACTCATATAATGGTGTCAATTATTCAGGACGGAAGACCTTTGTTGTTCGCGGACCAACAGCGGTTCTAGTTATTATTATTTCCCCATTTTCAAAATACAATTACTCAAAAACGGCCCTTGGATCGATTATTCATGATTTTTTGACATGTTAGTGTTCTTTATAGAGGTATTTATAAAACACCGTTTTTGAAAAATTCACTCCGGTTCGATATATCAACTTCCGGTTTTTTCTTTTGTCTGCGGAAGTGTTTTCATATATTGTTTGAGGTTGGAAAATGAAATTTTCAGGGATGATCGGACCTACGTCTGTTAGAGGTTCTTTGGTACCTATGAATTTTGTGTTGCGACATCCTGTCGAAAATAGAGGTCTACTTTCGTTATCAAAAAATTTAATTTTTTTTAAAATAATTTTTTATTTTTGAATATTTTCTTTTGTGAAATCTATATAAAATAAGATTGATGACTTAATACAGAATAGATAAAAACAAAAATTTAATCAGGTCAAGCGTTTACCGAGTTCTCTGCTACTGTAATCAATTGTTGTACCGGAAACGCAATTCTATAAACACACCTTTAGTAGATTTTGATGAATTTTGCATGCGGATTATTCTTATATGGATGTATTCATAAACCGAAACATAGGTAATCAAAGATTACAAGCTCAGCTCGACGGGGGCACACCTTTCATATGGCACCATTATATTTATGCTTTATTTTAACCCACAGGATTTTTCATCCATTACACTTTATCATATTACACAATTACTAAAAAAAATATCATAATGTACGATAATATAACATCTATATATATATCATAATACAATATATTTATTGATATTCTATTATTTAATATAGGATTATAATATGATATATATTATTATATAAAATCATATTATATGATTATCATTGATATTATTAATATGATATTATGTAATATAATATCATATAATAGAAATATCGTATAATCATATTATACATATTCGTATTATACCATATCGTTAATGATATTGATCATTACCATATCAAACATATTGTATCATTACCATATTGTATCATAATATATCGTTATCATACCATACTGTATTCATACATATCGTCGGAGGTCCGTGTTGCCCTACACTCGATTTTGTATATGTTTTTGGATTATGATAACGGTTTGACACAATGTTAACTTCGCCTTTTTGTATCGTATATTTATTGTATGAATATCAAAACCATATCGTATACCATTATCGTATCATATCATAAATATTGTATCATACCATATCGTATAATTAAAAATTTTGTTATTTTTCCATACCATATCGTATCATACCATATTGGATTCATATAATATTGCATCATACCATATCGTATAAATATCCTACCATATCATATAATATCGTAGCATAGAATATCATATTTGTATAATACCATATCGTATCATTACCATATTGTATAATATTGTATCATACCATATCGTAATCATACCATATTGTAAGAATATTGTAATCGATTACCATATCATATCATACCATATTGTATCATACCATATCATATGATTATCGTATCACACCAGATCATATAACCACCATATCATTAATAACGTTATCATACCTTATTCATATCATTACCAAATCATATCATACCATATTCGTAGGAGGTATAGTATCGGCCAT
The DNA here is from genome assembly GCA_903981925.1 of Ostrea lurida. Taxonomy (NCBI): domain Eukaryota; kingdom Metazoa; phylum Mollusca; class Bivalvia; order Ostreida; family Ostreidae; genus Ostrea; species Ostrea lurida. Next base: position 17,365 of record CAJDSM010000854.1, on the reverse strand, counting down.
CATACCATATGTATTATATGTATCATTCCATATCGTATTAATATCATTTATACCAGATCTATAATATCATTATTATACAAATCATAAAATTATCTTAATTATCATATCATATAATGTCATAATAATATGTCATACAATATCATATAACATCATGTCATACCATATCGTATAAATCGTGTCATACCATATCATATAATATCCGTATCATACCATATTATAAATATCTTATCATACCATATCATACCATACCATTTATCCTATCATACCATATGTATTCATAATATATCATACCATATGTATCATACCATATTGCTAATAATATCCGTAACATATCAACCATATCGTTATAAACCAATGTATAATATCATACCATATCATATAACATTGTATCATACCCATAATATATAATATCATTCATACCAGTATTCTATCATACCATATTGTATCATACCAATATTCGTAAATTCATATCATACCCTACATATAATATGTATCATATTCAAACCAATTCTATAATACCATATCATATAATTCATACAAATCACATCATACCAATATCGTATAGTATAAATATCGCAGCATACCATATTGTATAATATTGTATCATACATATCGTATAATATCATAAAATATCATACCATATTGTTAATTGTCATACAATATATATAATATCATCACCATATCGTAAATGATTATATCATACCAGCATCTAAACTTACTCAAAACATTTAGATCACCAGACGCATTTCTTAATCTAAGTTTTATGAAAATGAACAGCAATACTCAAATATGCCTATTTAAACAACATCACATCTCCAGCATCCGAAATCTACATCCAGATTCAGCATTTCTAAGTCGTATCACCCAATAAACCTCCATGAGAGTTTGGTGAAAGATTGGATAAGTAATTATTAAAGAAAAAACTTGAAATTAAGCAATTACTCAAATATGCCTATTAAACAACACAGCACATCTCCAGCATCGAAACCTACAGCATCATCTAAGTCCGTATCACCGACGAGGGGGACTATCCATGAGAGTTTTGGTGAAGATTGTACAAGTCATTATTTAGATATTGGTTAGAACTGAACAATATACCTATTTAAACAACATCTCCACCATCCGGAAACCTACAGTTTACTCGGCATAGGCAAAGGAGCTGGACAGAATACGATCAGTTTACAATCAAGTGAGTGATAAAAGCACCATTAGTCAGCATTTGGCAAAATCTTAAGTCGATATACCAAACTAGTGCCAGTACAACCTTGACATTAGCTTAATGCTAATCTTGACGTCATCCGACGTCGCGAATGAGTCGAAGCGTTTATGATGATAAGGACTATTCTGACTGTTCCATAACCAATTGTGCGCTGTTTCTTTATTACAACTGATTTTGACAACGATTTACTCGTTATCCTGATAAAGGCAGGTCGTGACCGGTACGGATGCCTACTACTCCTACAACTATCCACCTCTGGTGTGTCCAGGTCCGTGTTCGCCTGCTCATCTTGTATTTACTGTGACTTGTGAAGATTGATTGACCGTCTTACTATTAAGTTCATTTATTGTAGATATCCTCACTGCGTTCTGGTAATTCGGCCAGAGTTGTACTTTATCCTGTCTACATTGATATATACTGAAAATACAACACATTTCAAAACAGAGTTACATTACTGTATGTTTCGGGTCCTCTCTCTCCCTTACATCCTATGTCCAACTCCCGTTTTTACAAATCTTGCAAAACTTTCAACAGATAAAAACCACTTTTCTTAGTTACCTACTCTTGTAAAATATCCAAAAAAAATAATAATCCAAAACTATTTCATTTTTGTTCTCCTCAACACGTCAGGGGTCCTGACGTACCACCGTGCCATGGACCCTGACTTTGAGAGGTTTTTGGTTTTAAACTTATTTTTAAACGTTGTAAGCGTCGAACTATTTTGCGGAAGTTCTCTAACAAACGTTAACAAAATAAGTTAACAAAAACAAATAAATTATTTGATTATTATTTATGCAAAGTAAAGGAACACCCACAAGTGTGTTTGTTTTCTATTACTTGAATGTCTATACACCCTCTTTATCAAGGGGTGGGCGATATCGACAAAGCATTCTTGCGAAAAATACGGCTAGCCGATTTTTCGTTCATTTGGCAAGAATCCCCGCGAATAGTGTGGTTATCTAAAGAGTATTTTTGGCTTTTGGCGATGACTGTTACGATTAATGACTTACTTATTCATCCGCTACAAATATCCTCGTGTATCCAAGATCAATACTCACATTATTACCCATAAGAAAAGGCAATCCACAGGTTTCTTCTCATGCATTTATTTTCAAAAATAGGAGAGGTGTATCATAGAATTCAAAAAGAAAAGAAATTTCCAGAGATTCACGATGATCGCTTTTGCTAGTTAGCCTATTTCGATCTTCAAAATCTGGCAATTCTCTTGCACCTCATCCTCCAGTGCGCGCGAGGCGAGGTGTGTGGTGCTGCTAGTCCTTCATGGTCACGCACAAAAAAAAATGGGAAATGGAAAGCACATGTGCATGCATGGCGGTAAGACAAAATATAACCACAAACAAAAAGGTAACTTTGGCAATATCCTTAGATTTAAAATTAACATCAACAACGGGGATTAAACACGGCAAAAAAACAAAAACAAACAAACAAACCAGGCAACCGACCCACCAACCCCCAATTTTTTGTTGTTGAATTTAAAAATATAGATAATTAGAAAAACATAATAATGATAAATAAAAAAAGGAAAAAAAAAAAAAAAATAATAATATAATAAATCAATACGAATTAAAACAAACAAACAACAAAAAGCATAACCAAGCCAAAACAAAAAGCCAAAATAAAAACAAAAAATTAAAAAAAAAAAAAAAAAAAAAAAAATTCAGACAAGATGGAAGACTATTCTTTTCCCATTATTTCAAATAAACTTATAGATTTAACAAAAATAGAAAACAGTGGGTTTTTAAAAAAAAAATTGGTGTGTGGTTATGACACTGTATAATCAACCTTTCATGTATACATTTATTTTACATGTTTTATATATAAAAACACAAAACTTACGCACAGTTAGAAGCAGTAACTGCCAGGGCTCGGTAACGTCGGTAATAAAGAAAATTATTATTAGAAAATATTGTAGATTAACAGCAGCGGAATCATAGGTTTGGAATCTTTGAATGAGCAACTTGGTGAAACTGGGAGAGATAAATTGTTAATCACTATACACACGGTGCTCGATCACCTGACTTTGAAAATGATCGTTGATTATTAACTAGTACATGTTATCTGTTAGAGAATGTAAGTATCCTCATTTGTACGGACATATCACTAGAGGGTAGGAGATTTTGAAAGGGGAGGGGGGCAAACTTCAAATTATGTGACAAGCAAAAAAAAAAAGGGGGGGAGCCACATTCTAAATGTGTGTATTTGTCAGGAAAAAAGTTACTAGAGAAAAAGTGGCGGGGGGGGGGGGGGCAAAAACTACTATTCTAAATATAAATTTTCATTTCGAAAACATGTCAAGTTTCATACGGTTCGAACTTTATATGAGATTACACTTACTTCCAGTAGGTTGTACCTGCTCTTTTCATCCAATACGGAAAAATGTATATACACAGGGAACATCAAATATTAGTACTTTTTTCAGGTTTTCCTCATATCGTGTATACATGTATCAATATATTTATAATCAATACTGAATCTCTTAAAGTAGCATAGTCTGTATCTTTTGAATTTATTTATAGGATTAAACATTCTTTTTAAGAAATTTATCGATGTTGTAAACTCTGGCATTTTACTCACAAACTGAATAAAAGTGCGAAGCGAGGAAATAACCCTCAAAGACCACGTGTCTACACTCTGGCGTTCTATAAAATTGAAAGAAATAAACGTCATAATTTGGTAGAATTCAATTATGTGAATATCTTATTATTTGAATTTCTGAACCTGTAAATTGCAAAAATATTTATTCATTACCACATGCATACTATTATCATTTGTTAACTACTATACTATTGTTACAAAGAAAAATAAGGCCATGTGTATCCTCGCAAACAGATAATACAGTATGCGCACTGCCTACTCTTAGGCACTTTATCTGTTTTTCAAGTTGGTAATATCAAAAATAATTTAGAAACAAGTACTTTGTTCTTTTGTATCTTTTTGCTTTCAATAGTTGTATACGTCGAAGCAAACTTTATTAGAGCATATACATAGGAAAAAATCCAAAAGACTTAATTTTTTCTAAGATACAGATTAAGCTACTTTAAACGCCATTTTTTTTTTACTCAGAGACCGTAATTTCGTTATGGTATTTTTCTGATATGGTAATTATAGTTTTGTTAATTTAGACGCTAGCAAGAGGGAAAAACCAAAACAAAGTAACATATTACACATGAACTAAGCTTCATCTGCCAATCAAACTATTCTATGAAGTCAGATACATCAAATAGCCGTACTGGCGGTCATACTAGTCTTTCAGCTGCCTGTCCAGATTCTCCTTGGTAATCCCTCACAGCGAGTCTGAGAGCTCGCGTTCTCTCCCGTCAACTTGTCATCGCCTTGACCGCCTACCACCCCCCCATTGTTTTCACGGAGCTGAAAAAACGGAATACGGTATTTCGTCCCTCAATCTAATTTAAAATTAGCTGTTTTGAATCGCCTACCGCTTCTCAAACGCAGCGAGTAGGCGACGGATTAACGTTTAAACTTATAATTAGATTGTTCTCCTCTTTCATTACTACATCAGTTTCTGCTACCATACCATCAAGTCAATACGAAACGGGCAACATCGCGTGCTTTCGATCCGCAGTACTTTTTTCTCAGTCAGGCAAAGCTGTTACTTAGTAATACATGTATCCCTTAAACTGTCACATCCGCCCACTCACGGCCAAGTCAGAAAGCCAGTGAGTCCCAAACAGTCCCACACTAAAAGCCGTGAGACCGGCACTATCTAGAACAGATTCAAGTTCATTAGTCGACTTGACCGTCAACACTCTATATCAAAGTAACCCCATTACGATGACCATAGATAATAAAATCTTCTTTTTCTTATCTTTTTTTTTTTCGGAGTGATGCAAGGTATCAACCGATTTTTAGACGGTACAAACTTCATCAATGGATGCATGCAAGCAGGTATCCACCGAATTTTAACGGTAAAACTGATTGAAACCAGTTTTACTCTAAATTGGTGTAACCTGCAATCACCCGAAAAAACTAAGATTCATTTCTTATCATTGATTTTATTTTATATTACAACAACAAAATCATGTTCATTGGACTTGTTCTTCAGGTACGTGATCGAAAAATCATCTCAATTCTTAAAAGGTGTTTTAACCAATGAGAATCGGCGCTAGGTGATCACGCGAAATAAAATTAAATGATACTAAAAGCATGAGCCAAACTTTGATATTTTGCTTCATTTGAACTTGTGATCCAGTCGACTCTGTTGAGGCCACAGGTAGCGTCAAA